>JACEIK010001877.1:60439-106832 GCA_018107945.1 Datura stramonium
AGTGAAATTAGCCACTCATTTGTGGATTAAACATCATCAAATGAGTGTAAATCATTCAAACAATTGAAAGAAAGGAGAAAGAGATAGAGAAAAACCCTAAAATTTTCGTCCCCTCAACTGCCTTTTCCTTTTTATTTTTCTTTTGTTGTTTTTATTCTTAACAGGTATTAAGTTCGTGCATGCCCAGTACTAGGAGCCAAGGAAAATCCCTAGTTCAAATTGATCACAAACTTGAACAAACACTGTGAAATCTGTGGAGAATGGCCAACATACAGGAGCAAGAGACAATGGAGCAGGATACAGCCAGGATGTTGGCTGAGGAACAAGCTCAGGAAAGAGATAGAGAGTTAGCAAGGGTTGCTGAAGAGCAACGCCTAGCTGCTGACGCCGAGCGAGCTAGAAGGAATAGAGGTCCAGACCAGCAGAGGCACCGGTACTTCGATGATGATGATGATACTGATATTGATGAAGTCGGTGCCACTAGAGCTATTGTGCCTTCCCCTTTTCCTGCTGGGGCAAAGTTTGACATTACCAGTTCTATGATCCAACTACTCAACATGAAGGGGATATTTGCAGGTCATGCAACTGATAATGCACATACTCGCTTGATTAAATCGTGGATATATGCAAACATACAAACAGCCAGGAGTGAGTCAGGATGCAATATGGATGAGGTTATTTCCCTTTTCATTAGGGAGTGAGGCAACACTCTGGTTGGCTGAACTGCCATATGATTCTATCACTACATGGAGAGAGTTGAATAGAGCTTTTCTTGAAAGGTTCTTCCCACCTTCCAGAGATTTGTAGCTGAAAGATGAGATATACAACTTCAGGAAATTGAATTCTGAGGCACTCCACGAGACACGGTTGCGATTCAACAAGAAGCTAAAAAAGGTTCCCAACCACAGGATCCCTGATGATACATTGTTAGAGATCTTATATAGGTCTGTTAATGCTAACACCAAGGAAGTGGCTGATACTGTGTCTGGAGGAACATTCATGAGTCACACTTATGCTGAAGTTGCTGAGGTACTTGACAGAATCACTAAAACCAACCGCCCATGGCACATAAGAGAGTTGGAGACTCCGGCTGGTATTTATGCGATAGGTATTTCTGCAGAATAGAGAAGGAAGGATGAAGAGCGAGATCAGGATATTGTTGAGATAAAGACCACAATGGGGCTACTTGCTAAGTATTTGATGGGAGTCAGGGCTGAAAATGTGAATGTTATGGGTTCTCAGGACAAGGCCCCGAGAAATGATGGAGGCAAATCAGAATCTGAGGAGCAAGCAAATTATCTGAATGATCAAGGGGTGGATTTTCGGACTAACACCCAAGGGTCTAACCAAGACTCTTGGCATCAAGGTCAGGGGAACCAAGGTCGAAACTTCTACAAAGACAATAATTACAACCGAGGCTAATACAGAGACAATGGATACTGGAAAAAGCATGAGGAGTACAAAAATGACAGAAGCGGTCTATATGTTCCTCCAAGGAACCATGATCCAGAGTCTAGTGGTTCAAGGGTGGAATACATGATGGCTAAGGTACTTAAAAAGATGGAGGCAATAGATAGCCATTTCAAGGAGCTCCGCGTTGATATTTTTGGTATGAACCAAAAGGTGGAATCACATGTCGTGGCCATTAAGCAGATTGAGCATCAACTTAGTCAGATGTTTTTTGCTATGAACCAAAGGCAGAAGGGCACACTTTCCAGAAACACAGTTCAAAACCCGAAAAATGACAGTCATTGCATGCCGGTCACTACTAGGAGTGGGAAGGCGACAGTTTATCCTCCGAGGTCGGCTATGACTAATGAGACAGTAGAGCCCTTAGTTATTGATGATGATAGGGTGGTAGATTCCGAGGATAAGACTTTGGTTGATGATTCAGTAGAGAACACTGCTCCTAGTAATGCAAAGGAACATGGATCTGGCAAAGAGAAGAAGAAAGAAGTATCGCAAAAGATCACACCTATTCCTAGACCTCCTCCCCCTTTTCCACCGAGGTTGAAGAAAAAGGTCAAAGATGGGAAGTATCACAAATTCATCTCCATATTGAAACAATTATTTGTGAACATCCCATTAGTTGAGGCACTTGAGCAGATGCCCGGCTATGCTAAATTCATGAAGGACCTTTTCACAAGAAAGAGGACCGTAAGCTTCGAACCTGCAGATAATTTGCACCATTGTAGTGCAATAGCATCCAGTTCTCTTGTTCATAAAAAGGAAGACCCTGGAGCTTTCACCATACCATGCACTATTGGAGCCTTTAATTTTGCTAAGGCACTATGTGATTTGGGTGCTAGTATTAATTTGATGCCGCCAGAAGTGTTCAGACAGTTGGGCTTGGGAGCCCCCAAACCGACTACAATGTGGCTTTTGATGGCAGATCGTACCGTAAAAAATTCGATGGGAATTCTCTATGATGTTCTAGTGAAGGTGGAGTATTTTATATTTTTGGCCAATTATGTCATTTTGGACTGTGAGGTTGATTTCGGGGACCCCATTATCTTGGAGCGACCATTCCTCGCCAGTGGGCATGCTCTTGTAGATATGGAAATCGGACAGCTGAAATTCCAGCTGAACTATGAGGAGGTGACATTCAATGTATGCCAATCCATGAAGTAGCCAAATGACATGAGGGTGGTCTATGTAATTGATGTTGTGGAACCTAAGTTTCCAATTATGCCCATTAAGGAGTTAGTGACTCTTGATGACTTAGTAGTAGTGTTGATGAATGTTGGTGCTGAGGAGATCTATGGGGTGAGGATATTATGAATGCACTCGTTGGTATGGGGTCATAGTTGTAGCTGACTTGGAGGAATGGAAAGTGGAGGCTTTGGTCTCCCTTTTGAAGAGATATAAAAAAGCCATTGGGTGGACCATTGCAGACATTATTGGAATCTCATCCGATATTTTCACTCATAAGATCCAGCTAGAGCCAGATTGTATTCCGAGCATTGAGCATCAGCGTAGGTTGAATCCTCCTACGCAAGAGGTAGTCAAGAAAGAAATCATCAAGTGGTTGGATGCATGTGTGGTTTACCCTATTGCTGACAGCAAATGGGTGAACCTAGTTTAGTGTGTACTGAAGAAGGGAGGAATCACGGTGGTCCCAAATGCTAACAATGAGCTCATTCCACTCAGGCCAGTCACCGGTTGGAGAGTATGTATGGATTATAGGAAGTTGAACCATTGGACTCAAAAAGATCATTTTCCTATGCCACTCATGGATCAGATGCTAGACCGACTTGCAAGTAGAGGATGGTACTATTTTCTTGATGGTTATTCAGGGTACAATTAGATATCTGTAGCCCCCTTAGACCAAGAGAAAATGACTTTCACCCGTCCATATGGTACATTTGCTTTTAAGGAGATGTCATTCGGGTAATGTAATGCGCCTGCCACTTTTCAGCGTTGCATGATGTCCATATTTTTTGACATGGTGTAGGACACCATTGAAGTCTTTATGGATGAATTTTCGGTGGTGGGTGATTATTTCGAGGATTGTTTGGCTCATTTGAGCAAGGTGCTGTAGAGATGTGAAGAGACCAATTTGGTGCTTAACTGGGAAAAGTGTCATTTCACGATCAAAGAAGGTATAGTGTTAGGGAACAAGATTTCTGGTAAGGGTATTAAGGTGGACAAGGCCAAGATCGAAGTAATTTCTAGTCTACCACCTCCAATTTCTGTGAAAGGTGTTCGAAGCTTTCTGGGTCATGCAGAGTTTTATTGGAGATTCATCAAGGACTTCTCAAAAATTGCACATCCTTTGTGTAAAATGCTTGAGAAAGAGGTGAAGTTTTTTTTTGATGAGGCATGTCTGTAGGCATTTGAATGCCTAAAAGAGAGATTGACCACTGCCCCGATTATAGTGGTGTCTGACTGGTCTTTACCATTCGAGGTTATGTGTGATGCTAGCGGAGTGGCCCTGGGAGATATATTGGGTCAGAGGCATGAAAATATTTTCCATCCTATATATTATGCTAGCAAGGATCTTAATGCAGCTCGGAAAAATTACACTGTGACGAATAGGAGTTGTTGGCTGTCGTATTTGCATTCGAGAAGTTTCGAGCTTATTTGCTTGGAACTAAGGTGATAGTCCATACATACCATGCATCTTTGAGATATTTGATGGAAAAGAAAGATGCCAAGCCACGGTTGATTCGATGGGTTCTTCTTCTACAAGAGTTTGAGTTCGAGGTAAAAGACTGGAAAGGGACCGAAAACCAGGTGGCGGATCATTTATCAAGATTGGAAGCTGATGCAGAACTTCGTGATGAGCTTGACATAGATGATGCATTCGCCAATGAGCAGGTTTTAGCTGCCTCACAGGATCTCATCCCATGGTTTGCAGACTTTGCTAATTATCCGGTATGTGATGTTGTACCGCAGAACTTATATTTTCACCAGCAGAAGAAGTTCATGTCTAATGTGCAGAAGTTTTTCTAGGATGAGCCTTACTTATTATGCATATACGCTGATGGGGTGATTCAAAGATGCATGCCAGAGGTGGAGATATTGAGCATATTGGAGGCCTTCCACTCATCTCTTATAAGGGATCACCACAGCGGGATTCGCACAGCCCCCAAGATTCTGCAATGTGGGTATATTGTCCAACCATTCACCAAGATGTGCATGATTTTGCAAAGGCATGTGATGCATGCCAAAGGCAATGAGGCATATCAAGGAGGCATGAGCTTCCTCTTACTCCCATCCTTGTCATTGAGTTGTTTGATGTGTGGGGAATTAATTTCATGGGACCATTTGTAAGCTCAAATGGGATGAAGTACATACTAGTTGTTGTGGACTATGTTTCAAAATGGGTGGAGGCAGTTGCGCCTCCAAATAATGAAGGGAAGAGTTTCACAGCATTCTTGAAGCGAAATATTTTTGCCAGATTTTGGACTCCCAGAGCCATCATTAGTGATGGGGGTTCGCACTTCTGCAACCGGTTGTTTTGTACTTTTTGGAAAAATATGGGGTGAAACATGGGGTAGAAACACCCAATCATCCACAGTCTAGTGGGCAAGTTGAAGTCTCCAACTGGGAGATAAAGACCATCTTAGCGAAGACTGTAAATGCTAACCGGACAAATTGGTCTAGGAAGCTAGATGATGCTTTATGGGCTTATCGGACCGCATTCAAGACTCCTATAGGTATGTCTTCGTATTAGCTTGTATATGGGAAAGCATGTCATCTTCCGGTTGAACTTGAGCACAAAGCTATGTGGGCGCTTAAGAAGTTGAATTTGAACTGGAGCGAAGCAACAAACTTGAGGCTTGATCAGTTAAATGAGCTAGATGAATCTCGTTTGAAAGCCTTTGAGAGTTCTGAAATTTATAAACTAAGGATGAAAATTCAGCATGACCGTAAGATTGAGAAGAGAGAGTTCAGCTCGGGTGATATGGTGTTACTATTCAATTCTAGGCTTCGCTTGTTTCTTGGAAAGTTGAAGTCCAAATGGTGGGGACCTTTTCGAGTGGTTCAAGTATTCTCACATGGGGCAATTGAACTGGAAAACCATGAAGGAAAGCAATTTAAAGTCAATGGTCAATGGGTGAAAACATATTTAGGGAAGAGCGAAGAAATAAAGCTGGTAGATCTCTGGGCTCTGAGTGAAATCTGAGTAACCAGGGGACTTGCATTGTGCCGCGACGTTAAATTAGGCGTTGCATAGAAGGCAACACATAGACGTGTTTTGGTGAAGTCTGAGTAGTCAAAATATCTGTGTCGTGCCACGACATTAAAACAGGCGCTTCTTGGGAGGCAACCCAAGTTGTAATTGTAAGATAAATATAGTGTTTACGTGTATTGATGTGTACAGGTGATTAAGATGGGAAATCTGAAGCTGAAACCAAAAATATGAACTTGAGTTGCTGGTGCCAAAAAGTACATAATGAGTCATCATTACACCTAACGACTCTTTAAATGGATCATGGTCACTACCACAGAAAACAGTGTAGACAACGGTTGACCAAACGAGTCGTTACCAATAACGACGAATCGTGGGGTCTTCCGTTAAGTCTACTGGATTAAATATGGAAGTAATCGAAAAAAGGTGACAATGAACGACTTAAAAAATCGTTGGGAGACCCAACGATTCATCAAGTGACCCGTCATGAAGCTACTGTAGTTCAGGGCCTACAACTCATGCCACGACTCGTTAGGTAGCACCACGAGTCGTTACGCGAGTTGTTAGGTCCCAGGTAAGATCCTAAACTATTCAACTTAATAAGAAACCAAAAGACTCATTGATTCATTTAACGAATCATCATATGAGTCGTGGTTCATTTTAATTTCTAATTTCCACCTGACCCGACCCATCCACCAATTAAGGTAATTTGATTTTTAAACATACAAAACACCGATTATGCCCTCAAAGTTTCTCACCTGAACTTAAACTGATTTTCCAACTAAAAATTTTCCCACTTCTTCATCCAAAATCATCGCACATTTCCATAGAAATCACAACCACACATCTAGTGGCACTTAATCTCTCACACGATCACTGTCGCAGCACTCAATCTCTCACACAAAAGAACTCACACACACACGATCGCACTCATTTCTGCTCAAGTGCCACATTCAATCGCAATCTCAAGTTAAAATCCCTCTTCTGCTCTTACACTTGTGAGTATTCAGTTATTTCAAGCTTTACTCTACTCACTTACAATTTTGAATTCGAACACTACAATGAGTTTTAGATGAAACCCTAGTGCCATGACTTTGTATGCGAATTTGAACATGGGACCTTTAATAAATATGACAATCTGTGCTTGTGAGAATATAAATTTAGTTGAGATGGAACATGGGTATTGTTGTTTTTCATAAGACCAGTGATGACGTCTCATATAACGACACAATGGCAAGCCCAAAGATTCGTTTCATGACCCGTCACCACTACTATAATCCCAGTAAATAAAACTCCTAAGCACGAGCCACATAATGAGTCGTGGTATCATCCCACAACTCATTGTGTCGCTCGTTCTGAGTGGGAAATGGAAGATGCAGACCAGTGTACCTCACGACTGGTCTAGCGAGTCATTTCCATAAGTAACGACTCGTTGTGACCAGTCGTTAAGTCCACTGGTTCAACAAAATAAAAACACTGACCTGTAGAAAACGAGTGACCTCACGAGTCATGGCCAGTGGCAACGACTCATTGAGTCCCTTGTCCTGTCTGCAGGGACACAGTTAAAATTTTATTTTTATTTCATCTCATCTTACACACTAATCGTAATTCCACAGATACAATGGCACCAAAAGGTATACCAAAGAAGGGTCCGGCCAAGAAACAGGTGTCGGAGAAGAGTCATCCCTCATATCGCAGACTTAGGGATGAGCCCTCATCCTCCAAAGAGTTGAGTGGCTTAGTGGAGGAATACGAAGTTTCAGAAGAGCTTGAGAGGAGATCCACCAGGGCTAGGACACAATGCCCTGCAAATCCAACAGCCCTAGTTAATTCTCCTATGCTACTTATAAGAGACCCACCGAGTCAAGCCGAAGAGAATGTTGGGGCCACAATCCCGATTTCTCCCGAGGGCACCCTAGCTACCGCAAATGTAGAGGGTGCTGATGAGTCATGTGCCCAATAGGGGAGCACAAATGATGAGTTGACAGAGATATCAAATACTTCCAATGATCAACCACGACAGGTGAGGCGATAATGTGTTCGCGATATGTGGGTCATTTACAACAGGGACATTGCTCCGAATGAAAAAAGCCATCCAAAGAGTAGCATCTATGAGGAGCCCAAACTGGTCACTACAGAGCTCAAGGACCTCCCCAAGCTGCAGGCATTATTTGATAGATACAGGTGTAGGTGGTTAACTAAGCCATCGGGGAGCTACAGCCCTTGCCTGGTTAGAGAGTTTTATGCAGCCTACACAACCACGTTACAACGTCTGTCATTGGGAGGCCAAGACTAGAAGAAGAGGCCTGCATTGACGCAGGTGTTAGTTTGGGAGATACTTATATACATCTCTGAGAGGACCATCTCTAGGTTTCTCTATGGTTCAGACTATCATGCCCCAATGAACACAGCTGATTTTTTCACAGACTGTACGAGCTCAAGAAAGTCAAAACCAAAAAGCTGAACATTGAAGAATAAATCAGGCAGTACACTTGGCTGTCACGCGTCATTGCCACACAGGGTCCGCTAGTTGAGTGGTTGCATGGCATCAAGTCACAGATAAAAAAGGCCCACACTGAACTTCAAGGCTAAATTTTGGTGTCAATTGTTCGGCACAGGCTGGTACCGACCAGCAATTATAATGTGCTTTCACCTAATAGAGTTGCACTGGTAGCTAGGATCATAGAGGGGTACGCCATAAATTTCCTGCGATATATTACTAAAAATATTCGAGAGCGAGCGATAGTAGACAGCACTACCATTCCCTTTCCATGCCTCATTGATCGACTCTGTCAGGAGTCAAAGGTGCCAGAATTGCTGTCAGTTGATCAGCAAGTGGTGGTCCATAAGATCATCGATATCATGTTGATAAGAGACGATACAAACCCGGTATCGAGAGTGAGGAGTCAGTCTGCCGCATCTGCTAGATCGACTTTATTGGCAGAGGCATTAAGCAGCAGTATGCAGACTGAGGTTGCATTGTTTATCGAGTTTGCGGCAGAGCCCATAGAGTCCAGAAATATTGGTAGCCAGCTTGAGGCTACAAATGCAGCCGACATTCCTGCACCTACTGAGGTTCCAGAGTCCTCATCCACAGCAGCAACACCTCGAACAACTATTGCACCCTCACGTTCTTCTCCAACCGGCCTAGTTACAATTTCTCAAGAATTTCTGACTGACATGGCTAGGCGGCTGGAAAAAGCCGAAAAATAGCAGACACACATGGCTCTTCAAGTTAAGGTATTAATGGAGCAAGTAAAGCCATTGGGTACAAAGGAGTTGGATGCGCTCTCTAGTTTAGTGCATGGCCGATTGGATGCCTTTGAGAGGCGTATGGATGAGCGCCTTTCACAGTTACAGGCGCCCGAGCTGGCTAGATGGTATGCGAAGGTAGCAGCACTCTGAGCTGAAGTGCGAGAGTTGTCCGCATGACAGGTAGCTGCGATCACTCCACCCGTGCTTCCAGTGATTGATGACAAAAGAGAGGAGGAGCTACCACCAATAGTTTACTTCATCGCTGAGGAGCTGATGGTGCAAGATAAGAGCAAACGACCTCATGAGAAGGCAAGTTTTGATGCAGATGATTCTCTACTCCATGAGCAGAAGTGAGAGCAGAGAGAAATGGAGGCAACGCTGCAGTTATCCAGAGATGAGGCTCGACAGAGGGACACAGTTGAGGCAGTGAGAGCTTGTGGAGAAGGTACGAGCTCAGTAGGTTCTGAGAATGCACCGGTCAAGCCGGTGGTACAGGAGATGACACTGGAGGTGTATCTGCACCCTCCACTGACCAGGCCGCAGACGCCTAGGTTGCACAGGTATTTTCCCTATTTCCATGTTTTATTTTTATAAATGCGTCGAGGACGATGCATGCTTTTTTTGATGGGGTGGGGAGGGATACCTATGTATTTTTGCTGAACATAACCCGAGGGTAATTTTGCCGAATATCTTTTCCCTCGAATGTCCTTATCTAGTAGAACCGGCACATTTAGGTTTTTATGTTTTTGTGTTTGTTTGTATCAGTCGAAAGAAAATTAGGTGAACTTAAGGCATTCAATATCATGGATTTTTTAAATTGTTTGAACTGATAATGTGATATCCCTCCTAAAATTTTTATGTGTGTATGTTAAAATCGACAAGTATAACCTTTGTGAATCTTTGCATGGCATTAAAACTGTGAACATGTTTACCATTGTATGACTGTACCTGAACTAGCAGTTAGTAGAAGTGACGATGTTGACCTATGCAATGTGTGAGTGAGACTTAATAGTTAAATTATGTTGTGTGTGTCAATCTAGAACTTTCCTGGTCAGTCGTACCGAGGTAGAGGATGGAAAACTAGAAAAGGATCATAGGTCATTTTTTATGAATAGTCCACTTTAGCCTTAAAAGACCTACCAAATGGAAATAAATATTCTTTGATCCAAATTTTAAGCTTAAATTGACCCTTCTTTTTGTTAACACCAATTCACCTTCCTGCTTTGATTAAAATGAACCTGTTTTGGCCCTGGTCCCTCCTTTGACACTATGAACCTCAACTCAGGCAAATTTTCTAAGTTGAGGGTGGCTATCATATAGGTGATTAAGAAGAGTAGGGTGGAATGAAAATGAAAGAGAGGGTGCGGTGTGCATAATGAAAGAAAAGAAAAGAAATTTTTTAAAGAGAAAAAGAGCAAAAAGGAAAAAGAATGAAAGTAATGAATACTTGAAAGAAGGAACACCGCATTGATAGTTGCAAAAGAAAGTAAAAGAAGAAGAAAGCAAAGGAAAAAGGACGAAAATGTGAAAAGAATGTTAAGAGTGGAGCCAAAGTGTGTATAGTGCCAAGGAGGGTTAAGCTATTAGTCCCATATATATCATATTCAAACCCGAGCCTACATTACAAGCTTAAAAAGTCCTATAGTGATCCTGGTTAACCCGTCAGAAAATTGAGGTATTGAAAGTAAAGGCAAGCTCATGGTATTGCATGCGCACAGTTAGAATTTCTTTTTGAGAGTGAGTGTGCTTTTACCTAGTCCCAAGAGGAATATATTGATATGATCATATACAGATGTGTGTAGAGTGGGACTTCTTTGAGGTGAGAACAGTTGGTCAACAAAATCGTCTACAAACTGTCTAGGTCAGTATTATAGAATTATGTGTATGGTTGCAAGTGATAGTGTATTTCCATGTTTCGATTCCTCTATGTCGTGGTTGGAAATTTTACATATACATTATGATTTGATTTTGTATGATAAAGGAGGGGTTAGAAAATTTGATTTGATGAAGATTTGTGACTGTCGTAAGTTTCCTAAAGTTCATTTGATTGAAGCTTCATGTTAGTTTTATTTTATTTATTTTGCCTGAGGACATGCAAAAGTTCTAAGTTGAGGGTGTTGATGTGTCATGATTTTACGGCACTTTTGACGATTAAACCCAAGAAAATATGCAAATTTCAGGTAGGTTTATGTAGATATGATGTGTTTGTGTTAAGTGTTGTAGGAAAACAGGTCCAAAACGTGAAATGGGAAAAGTAAGGAAAAATTGGACCAAAATGAAGGCTGCTACCCAAATCACAAGTCGTCGTCTCAATGAACGACTCGTCCTGGAGTCGTGGAAAAGGTCAGGTATTTTATGAATAAGAATCAGTGCACCTAACGAGTTGAAGGAACTACTCGTTACATTTGGTATGAGTCATCATGACAATCATGGAGACTGGGAGGAAAAATTCTGAAGAATGCCCAGGCAAGACAACGAGAGACATAACGGGTCATCAGGTGAAGTGACGACTCGTCATCAGACACTATGAGCATCTTTCAAGTGCACATTTGGTGATCCATGGACACAAGGGACCTAACGACTCGTGCCCAGGCCTAACGAGTCATTAGGTCGTCACCAGGACTGGACAAATTATCGAGGATGACTCAACTTCATTGGCCACGACTCGTTGTGAGACCCAACGAGTCATTACTTGGCACGTTACCACTGCCGACCTGGAGTCCATTTTTAGTGAGAAAAAGTTTTGTTTAGAACTATAAATACATTGTTTAGGTTTATTTTTTGAGGAAAACTTATTTTTACCACTTTTCACGTAGATTTTAGTGTTGTTAACGATCATTTTTGGTTCAAGAAATAAAGTTTGTAATTTTATTCTTGATTTTAGGAATCAAACAACATTGAAGTTTTGTTCATCGATTTTGGTGTTTTATTCAATTCACGTGGTTTTCTTCTACGAATCTTTATAAGTTACTGATCTCGGGCAAAATAGCATGCCCGAGCTACGCTTGATAACTTAAATTAGTCTTGTTTATCTAAGTTATTTTATACATTTTCATGTGATTTTATATGTGATTTTTATATAATGTGAAGATATGTGACCAACATGATTATTCTTGTTTTGTAGGGTTTTGATGACTTTGAGGAACGATCCAGTGAGTTGGTGAAGTAGAGGCTTGGAAGCTGGAATTAAAACGGAACGCTGGCAAAGAGGAGGCACGAAACAACCCACTGCACGCAACGCCCACTCAAGGTGTGTCGTGCGCGACATGTAGGTGCCAACGCTACCCAAGCGCTGTGACACGCTAACATGGCAAGGTGCCGCCGAGGGCCTATTCTGATTTCCAGAGAGCTTTCATACCTCCGTGTCACGGAGTAGTTGCTCCGCGATACACTCCAATTACCTGAGCCGCTCCACGACAAGGGGGTTAAGCAGGTTCTCCATTTACTATAAATAGGACCCTTAGCTCCTAATTCCATTCGTCACGATTTTATTTTGGAAAACTACCTAGGAGGAAGGGAGAAGTGGGAGAACTCAGCTAGGGTTTATCAAATTCCCTTTCATCTACAAATTCGTAAGTATGTAGTCTAATAGTAGTGTAGTAGTAGATTAGTTGTAGTTTTATTTAACATGAATGGCTAAACTCTCCTCTAGGGTTGAAGCCATGAATTATGATCGGATTTTATGATATTGTTTTGGAATTAAGTTATTGATTGTTGTTTTCGTCTTGCATTCGGATTGTTGGTTGTTTTTATGATTGATCACCATGAAAGGATATTTTTTATCTTGGGCAATAGCTTGAGAAAGCTATTACCAAGTCGTGACATGAGAATGAGGAGCATGTTTGTATCTAGCGATATAATCTTGTGTCTGTGATAGAAATATACCTACATCTTGCTTGGTTGACAAATCGGTTATGTGAAAGACCAACTTAGGATGTCACATCACCACTTGAAAAAGTAGTTGTGAGGCCAAGTTGAGTTAAAATGGTTAGACGCATCGAAATTCCTAATCGTTTCCCGTAAACCACAACATAATGATCGCCCGCGATTCAGAAGGCATCCCGCTCACAATGATGCAAAGAGGCTAGATTGCCGGTTTTTAGGCTTGAAAGACCATAAACATTCAATTCTAATTATGTGAAATAACAATTGGTAGTTCCATGCTTGACCCATTGTAAATCGTAGTATCACATGATTATCCTGGGTTTTAACTCTATGTTGCTCCTAGAGTAATTTCAAAATATTTCGTTGACCAAAACTAGACTTAATTATTCTTCAATTAAAAATGTCTATAACCAACACTTTAGGTATTTAAGATCACACTAGAAATGGATAGTTAGAGGAATGGGGTCTAGGGGTCCCCGTGGGTTCGATATCTGGGCTCTAAAAAGAGCCACTATATTACTTGCACGACCCATACACTTGTGACGCGCCGACGTGGGAAAAGAGTCGTCAAGTTTTTGGGCGTCATGTCGGGGACTCGCGAAATTTTGATAATTTATCTATTTTTGTGTGATTTTTGAATTTCCTTAAGTGTTGAGAAACTTGGTCTTAGTCTCTTCTATTTGCAGATGTGTCATTCCTACTGAAATGGGCTATAAATGTAGAGTCAGGAATCGCTGTTTGAACCCGAACGTCAAATCCATTTGCAAAGGAGAGTAGCTCTAGAGCATAAGCTGAAGAGACTTCAAGAAAGGTACAACAACAACCACCAAGGCAAGCACAGCTTGTCATCTAAACAATGGCAAAGAAGACCGCCTCACTTGGCAATCCCACTAAATGACAAATGTGACCTCTAGTATCCGTAAAACAGAGCCCGGAGGGAACTTTGAACTTAAAACTGTACATGGTACCTACATTCTAGTGGTCAATTCACTAGGATGGCACAAGAGGACCCGCAGCACACTCATACGCCTTTTAGAGATTAGTGACACGTTTGTCCCCATCTACAAGTAAGGTCCAGATATGTCCGATTGACCCTCTCCCATTTTCATTGCTGGGAGAGGCAAAAAGGGTCAAGGCCGAGCCACCGAACTCATAACTTTTGTGTGAACACTTGGATAAGAAGTTCCTTATCACTTTTCTGTGCAAACCGCCAAGTTGAGAAGTGAAATACTCGCTTCAAACAAGCCCGATGAACTTATATATGGCTTCGGGAAAGATCTGGTTGTTGAGAGACTGCCCTATCACAAAGAATCAAACGGGCGGCCGGCCCATACCTTGTAGAAAGTCTAGACCCACACACAAAATATTACTAGACTCGTAGCCGGGTGGGCAAGCCTTTGGAGAAAAGATGGATGAGTTGAGCTGTACACTTTGTTGAACAGACTAATTGCACACAAGGAAATCCAGAGTGTGCACAATGAAAGTCATCAAGCAGGGCAGTGAAGAAGACGGTTGATAAGTGCATGGTTTGAATGTCTTGGTAGCACGCTTAGCTTGCCCAACATCGATGATGACTCGGCCCAATAAACCGAGTATGCACCAACACGTGCTGTGTTAATGCAATAAGAAGCTCCTAGTTGGTGTGAAATTTGTGGTAGTAATGGGCACGACGCAGAATTCAAGCAATCCGAAATCCGCCAATTTTGTTGGGAATGTGCAAAGGAATCGTAATTTCTAAACAACTACAACATAAATTGGTAGGGCCACCCTAATTCTTCTTGGGGTGGAAACCAAAAGGTAATTACATATACAACCAACAACAAGAAAGAACAAAGACAGTAATAGGTAGATCACGTGGCATAGCAGTGTACCGCATTGAGAAACATCTAAAAATTATGGAGACCCAAAATCGCTTAGTAGTAAATCAGCGAGGATGGCAATGTACTGAACAATCAGCTATAGCCACCCGCAATCTTGAAAAACAGTGGGTCAAATAGCAACAAGCCAAAACACGAGGCCGTTAAGGGGATTACCAAGCTGAGATGCAGATCTCAATCCTCTACATCACATCACTTTAAGTTGGCTTTTTACTGGTGCAAGGTTTCCAAAGAGTGGAGAAAGGAGGTACACTTAGTTGGAAAAGATCAGGATTCATCCACCGATATTGAGAACATCAGTGTCGGCAACAAAAATGCGCAATCTTCATCAAGTAGCTAGCACAAAGACCACCACCACCATTCCAGAGACTCGTGAAAGTGCAAGGAGGAGGAATGTTTCAAAAGTTCTCGAGAGCTCAAAGAACTCGCTACAAATTTGCCTCTATTGATGTCTTGAAGGGAATTCCCAAGTATGCTAAATACTTGAAGGGACGTGATGGCGAACAAAAGTAGATTGGTGGACGTCCAGACCGTAGCACCGATCGAGGAGTGCATTGGCCAGGTATTGAGCAAAAATGCCAAAGAAGCTCAAAGACCCAGGAGTTTTACCCTCCCCATACAAAATTGGTAAAGCCGAGGTGCTACGAGTTTTGTGTGACTTAGGAAGCAAGGACCCACTCCCCTATCCTATTCAACACCTCAGTTTGGGAAACCGAGGCCGACAAGGTTGATGTCAGTACCGGCCGACAAGTCATGAGTGACGCCCGATGGAATAATAGAGGACCTTCACAAAGTAGGTAAGCTTATTATACCCGCCGATTTTATCGCCTAGATTTTCGTGTTGATGACCAGTGTACCTCGATCTTGGGACGCCATTCTTGGCCAACGGAGAGACGCAGATCGACTTGAGCAGGGACCCCAAAATGAGGGCCGAGGATGAAGAAGAACTTTCCGTCTACCAAGGAAATAAACCCATCCGCACACTGGGCGTAAAACCTTTGTTAGAAGCTATGTTGGCGAGGATGAGCGTGTGGGGTGGAGTGATTCCATACAAAAAGTACCCGCCAAAGTGCAATAAGCCAAGTGTTCACGAGGCCGATAAAGGGCTTCAAATTGAGAAGAAGTTGGAGAAAGGGGAGGAACAGAGTGGAGGCTGTTTCAAAAATGCAGAAGAAAGAGATGGTTCTAAAGAGAACCAGTAGGTGATGTCCTGGTATGGCACTCACATCATGTCATCGACGTAGTGGCTTCAAGGTCGGGGCCATTGAGGCAAAACTCAAGGGCACCGTGCACTGTGGCTCTTGATTTTTGTTTTGATTTTGTTATTTATTTTTTTGTTTGTGCTTTGGTGTTAGGCAATGTATGGAGGGAAGTCCTAGCACCCTGAGGAGGAAGCTAGCAAGCATGGAAGAGGAAAGTGTGGGTCGACTCACCCACTGCGTTGAGAAAAATATGCTATTAGCCAGGCCTAAAGGCCTCTGTGGAGTACTTCACCCTCTCAGAATAAATGTTAATTGGATGCCATGAGGACATAGCATGATTTAAGTGAGTGAGGGAAATTTTGGAAATTTCAAAATTTTTAATTATGTGTTTATTTTTGTATTTTAATTAAATTACATGTTTTTTTTGTTTTTTTAAAATTTGAAAATTTTTGTGGAGTCAAGCATGACTTCATCACCCGTTGGTTTTCTTTTTTCTGCCTTTTCCACGGGGAAAAGAGAAAAAGGGGTGAAGTAAGGGAAGGGAAGTTCGTAATGAGGGCGTGATGTATTCAAAGTGTTTAGGAAAGATAGTCACTATTACCGCGAATAGTACCTACCCGTACCGGTTAATTACAACCTACAAAGTCCTACTTGATCTTACATTCATACATCCTCAAATTAGTGGAGTAAAACACTAAGGGAAAGCTATGGGGTCATGACATGATGCATGTAAATCTTTTGTGAGAGTGAGTGTAATTCTATTCATGTACTCTACATGTTGTGATGTAAAATGATGTTCTTATGATTGGTAATCCCCTTCCGTGAGGGCACATGTTGAATGAAGGATAATCTATGTGGATTTAATCGGGCTGATTTGCATGAGCTGCTAAGATTGAGAGTCGATTCTGTAGGTTAGGAAGTCTTAATATAGTTGTATTTCATTTTTACGATTAAATCAGGCATGCCCATTTTTAGCTTGTATCCTAAATAATCATTATAGCCGTAATCTAATTATCTGCCAAATTAGTTATGTGGGAGTCTCCATATGCATGATATGTAAAAGGCTGTTCGAGGACGAACAAGGCTTTAAGTGTCGGGTGTTGTGATCTCAAAATAGAATGCCCGAGCTACGCTTGATAACTTAAATTAGTCTTGTTTATCTAAGTTATTTTATACATTTTCATGTGATTTTATATGAATATGAAGATATGTGCTAACTAACATGATGATTAGTCTTTGTTTAGGTTTTACACTTGAGAACCAATCCATGAGTTAAAAGGTAGGCCAATAATTAAAAAACGTGAACGTCTGCCAGAAAGAGAAAAATAAATGACTCCCACCGCGGCTTCGCAACGTGCCACTAAGAAAGTGTGCCGCGCACAATAACTCACCCGCACATTGGCAACGTGCCACGGCTGTGCAAATACATACATAGAGGTGCTAACGCACTGTCGCGTGGCCGTGGGACACGCCGCCAACGCGGCAAGGTGCCGCCCAGGTCTATTTCGTGATTTCCAGAGAGCTTTCACAGTACTCCGTGTCACGGAGGCAAGCACTCGCGATACACTCCGTGACACCTGAGCCGTTCCATGACAAGCAACTAATGATGTTTTCCATTTACTATAAACAGACCTTAGCTCCTAATTCCATTTCACGACATCCTGAAAACTACCTAGGAGTGAAGGGAGAAATGGGAGAACTCATCTAGGGTTTGGCAAATTCCCTTCTCATCTTCCAAATTCTTGTAAGTATGTAGTTTAAGAGTAGTGTAGTAGTAGATTAGGTTGTAGTTTTACTTCAACATGAATGGTTAGAACCCTTCCTCTAGGTTGAAGCCATGAATTATGATTGTGATTTACGACATTGTTTTGGATCAGTTAGCTTGGTTGTTGTTTTCGCCTTGCATTCTAATTGCTGGTTGTTTTATGATTGATCACCATGAAAGCATATTTGTTAGCTTGGGTGATAGCTTGAGAAAGCATTACCTAGGCTTCAGACATGAGAATGAGGAGCATGTTTTGTAGATCAGAGATGCCAATCTTGTGTTCAGATAGAATATACCTGTAATACCTTGCTTGATTGACAAATCCAAGTTGATTAGAAGACCAACTTGGGATGTCACATCACCACTCGAAGAAGTAGTTGTGAGGCCAAGTTGAGTTAAATGGTTAGACGCACGAAAGCCCCAATCAAGCTTCCCCAGAAACCACAACATACCATCACCACATCAGAAGGCATCCTCGCTCACAACAATGCAGTGAGGCTAGATTGTTGTGTTTAGAGTGTCTAAAGACCATAAACATACAATTCTAGTTATATGAAATAACAATTGATAGTTCCATGCTTGACCCATTGCAACTCCGTAGTATCACATGATTGACCGGGTTTCTAACTCATGTTGTCTCCCAGAGTACTCTTAATATTTCATGACCAAAACTAGACTTAATTATTCTTCATCGAAAATGTCTATAACCAACATTTTAGGTATTTAAGATCACACTAGAAATGGATAGTTAGAGGAATGGGTCCACCGTGGGTCTTCACATTCGTTCTGTGCAGCCACTATATTACTTGCACGACCTGCATACTCTGCGGACGCGCCGATGTGAAAAAGAGTCGCGCTACAATTATGATTTTTTCTTTATTTTTTGTAATTGTGATCCTACAAGTATGAGTAGTTAAACCCATAACTAGAATTATGGGAACCGTGATGAATTAACACTACATAGGAAAAATACTTAGTGATTCTTGAACGGGTTTATACATGTATTGTTTTTCCTTCGCTTAATTATTTCTTAATGGTTGCAAACGCTAATTTGGCTCATTCTACTTTTCTACCGGACGCGAGTGATGAATGGAAAATGGATTAACAATGGATATTTGAGGCTATCAACTCTCATCTAATAGCTTGACCTTGTCCAGAAAGCCAACTGGTTATTAAGGGTAACGGTTAATTACATACACCGTACACCCGACCAAGTTGCGTGGTGATAATCATCTAGATAGGGGACCAACCATTTAGGTGAATTTAATACCCATATTGCATGCTAAACACCTAATAGATCACTAGTGTAAAAGCCTCGTGGTTATAAAGTCATGGGGAACACAATCCTAGTCACTTGCTGATTGAAAACAACAAAACATCTAAACATTACTAGTCTTTACTCTTGTTTATTATTTTGTGTTTTGAATCTTTCCCCTCTAGGAAATAAGTAAGCCAATAGTATTAGCTAAACGCATTAACTCAAGTTCTCTTCATTCCTCGTGATTCGACTACAACCCCGGTTGGATTCTATATTTGACATCGACCGCTTTATATCTCATTCACGAGGTGTAATTTGGGAACATCAACCACGAGTTGTAAGAGGATTGTACGACTGTGGCACACCAGGACAAAGCAAGGGATGCATTAGTTTTTTCTCACAGAATTCATTAAGGATGTTTCATAAATTCTAAGCTCCTAAGCTCAAACTACATCATTTTAAGTCCTAAAGGAGTGTATTAGGGAAATTTAACATTCTAACCTCATTCAACTCTATGCATGCTAGTTTAGAGAGTTCCATTGGAAGATCAAGCTTAGTAATCCTTCAATTCTCCTCCAAATCTCTTTGGCTTTCAAGTCAGACATGAGAATCGGGCTCCAGTATGTAGGCCATGAGTGAGAGTTTTCTTCCACTTTCATACCCAAATTTCTCCTCAAGCCTGCGAATTCAAGTGTTGATTCTAGTGCAATCCTATTGTGTTTGTATCCAACTTTCATAAAATTCTATATGATTTATTTACAGTCAATCTCTCCTTCATGTTTCAAAATATATTTTAAGATCTATGTATGAGACTATATATTTATTTTGATTATTAATTTATGATTTCAAATTTTAAAAAATCATGCCCAATTATGCAATCTTCATGAAAAGTAAGTTATGATTCTATTATGATGTTGATTCTCATGTTCCAATTTATGATTTATGATTTATTATATGTTTTCAAAAGTACTCTTCATGAATTTATGAATATCAAGTATGATGATTTCTCAAGCATGTATGTTCTTCATGATTTATGAGTTTATGATTTTGTCCGACTCTCGGCGCCCTTCTTCAAGTGGCTAATCATGTTTTTCAAGTATGATCAAGTATGTTATGATTTAACCATCCATGAATTTCATGCATGATTTCATGATTAGTATATGAGCCTTCATGTGCAGCTGTTTTTAGAGTAGTGTCTAGCACCGAGTAGGTCTGACGTTCAGGCAAACTCCATGGTCTCAAAATTACGCGCCCAACGTAGTTTTATATTTATGGACTCTAGATGGATCCCATTAGTTATTATCACGCTATTTACGTCCCTTGCCTTGTAAGCTCCTCGGGATGCTCGCCTAATTAGATTGATATAGTTGGGGCATCATGTAAGCTCTATCATGATAGTGTCTGCTAAGACGAAACCCTCCCATTATTTTTTATGTTTTATGCATGACTGCGGATTATGATATTTGGCCTGGGTTATGTTTTACAAGGTTTCTCTTTATGAATATGATTATGACTAGTTTATGAATGATTTTGAAAATCTGATCCTCATGTTTAAGTATGATTATTACTTCATGTTTGAAATATCCTACTCTTATGAACTCTTATATATTTTACTAGTCCATTTTATTTACCTTGCATACTAAGTACATTCAAAGAAATGATCGCATACTCTACGCCGTATCATTTCATGATACAGTTCGAGAGATCAAATTTAGTCGCGCCATTAGTCCCGCTTCGTACGCTTTGCTAGCTATCGCTGGTGAGTCCTCATCTCCGAGGACACTCATTTTAGTTTGTTATTTCGTTAGTTTTAGTTACATGCACTTTGTTGAGCTAGTTGCATGTTGTCCCATCAAATTTCATCATTTATGTTGAAGGCTTTTAGAAATGTTTAGAAACTCACTTGTCAAGCCGACTTGGCTTATAATTATTACGTGTGTGGAATTCCGCTATTCATGTTCTTATCAATTTTCACTAGTTTATGCTCTTAGCCTCTATGTTCATGTCATGGGTCGGAGCCATTTGTGGCTGTGCATCCCGTGTCTCGCTCCTGGGTCTCAATCAAGTCATGACACTAACCCATGAACTTCATGTATGATTTCACGATAACTATATGAGCCCTCATGTGTATGTTTTTGGGAGTAGTGTCTAGCACCGAGTAGCTCCATGTCTGTGTAAAACTCCGAGGTCTTAGAATACGTGCCACCATAGGCATATATTCAAGAAGTTAACCCCACGCAGGTCTTTATTAGCGATATCACACCGGGGTATCATTCCTTGACTGGAAAGATTAGCGGTTCACCCACTTGAGCGAGATAGATGGGGTATCATGCTTTATCATGATGTTGCTCTGCTAAGACGATCCCTTCCATTGTTCTTCATGATTCCAAATATGCATGTTTTTTGACTTATGATATTATGTTTTCAAATAAGTTTGACCTAATGATCACTTTATGAATTTTACGTATGATTTCAAATATGGCAAGCCATACGATTTTATTCCTAAACTTTGGGTTATTCTATTCAAATACGAGATTCGGCTATGATTATACATGTTTCCAAATATCCGCATGCAATCCCTACGCTCATGATCTTACTATTTTATATTTATGTGTATGGATTCTCGCTATACTACTCGCCTTGTTTTACTTACCTTAAATACTAATATATTTCTGGCACTGATCGCACATCATGCTATATCGTTTCATGATATAAACTCGTATGCTCGCACTCGGCCCGCGAGTTAGCTGGGGTCTCCCAGTCAATCCAGCTTCTTGTTGCGAGTCCTCATCCTTTGTGGGACCTTCATATTGCTTCGAGTTGTGTTACTTTCTGCCAGACTTTTAGTGAGCTAGTCAGTGTCATCCCACGCTCTTCGCTTATGTTAGAGGCCTTTCAAAGGGATATGTAGGATTTTCGCTTTGTTAGGGTTAACTCACTATGATCATTATATATGCAGATTTCCACTTATTCATGTTTATTTTATCAATTTTCGTTTAGTGTATGCTCTTTAGCCGCTTACGTTCATTCCATGGGGCTTACTCTGAGCCATTATTCATGGCTCTAGGTTCTGCTGCCTCTGCGCCCTGACCATGCATCTGGCTGCACAACAGAACATAAAAATCTCAACTTAAAAGCCAATATTTTTTTCAAAATGTATTTTTAAGCAAACCTTTCTTTTTTCAAAAATCTGAGGCTTTTGGAGCTCTGTTTAAGACAGTCACTTTTCTCTATTCACTGCAACTTATAAAAATTATTTTTGTTCTATTAATAAAGCGTTTCACCTAGTCACTCACATTGACCATAATATTCATTGGGAATCGACTCACAATAATGATCATCTGCTTTCCATCCAAATTAGTTTTTGGCTTAAAGATATCAACTTTTTCAACTTTTCTCAAAAGCTTTATTATTGGTTTTGAGTTTAAAGTAATCATGTTTCTAAAATATTAAAAAATAATATAAATTTGAGCATGTCGACATACCTTATAATTACTTAAATGTAATTTAGGTTAAATGTAAATGGTACAATATTATTTCAAAAACAAAATCGATAACCACGCCACTAACTCCACGTCTAAAAGTTTTGTTTGTGCTACCAAATGTACGTAAGGCCATAAGAAACAACAAGACCAAACTCCATTAAATCTTCTTGGCTCATTAGCTATGTTCTGCCTCTTTTAGTTGTAGCTTGACAGCTTCAAAGCTTCTTGATTAGTGAGATCAAGTAAATGGTGTATGTTTTGTTTCCATAATTCACAAAAAAATATCCTTAAGATTGTTGAAAAACATTGTGAATCACGGAAATTTTCGTAGCTTGAGGTAATGTCAAATACATTATTCTGGGCTGATATTTCACCTGCACAGAAAGTGGTATCCCCGCACTCAACAAGCTCTTCTAGTATAACTAAGAGTCAAATCACAAAGATTTTAAAAAGAGTAAAAACCAGCGCTTAAAAAAATGAAATAAGAAAGAAATTTGTTTGTTGAGAAAGATTAGGGAGTAAAATAATATTAGGTTGAGAAAGGATCAACTCTAGCGGTACCATGTCAAGGCCATTAAGGCTATTGTTTTGCAATCAATTGACAGCAAACATTAAAAGCTAAATCAATGATCAAACATTATATAATTGACCACTTCACATTATGAATGCCATTCAAACTTGATAGAAATTTTGAAATATAAATTAAATATATTAAAATACATAATTTTTTTGAAATATTAAAATAATTATTTTTCAATTAAAAAATATATAAGAATTGAACTTATTTTTTGGTAGACAAACATTTTCCTTCGTATTAAAGACACCCCTAATCTCCAATGATTATTACTCATTTCTTTAGTTTCTAGGCCACACTTTTGTTAGATATTGTCTATATATTATTTATAAAAAGTGGATATGTTTTCTCTAAAATATAAAAGCACCTTCGCATGTATATATTTACTAGATTTTGATGCATGGTGCCAATATGATAGTGATGGGCAACACAGTGAAATGTCCCTTGAAGAGACGCAAAAAGATAGTTTCTTTGTTCCCTATGAAAAAGCTTTCAAAAGCTCAAAATAATTGGACTCAATCTCATCATTGAACCTATGTTTAGCTTATGAATAAGAAGTTGTATTCTCACTGTCTTTGTATTATTATTCCTCTTCATCTTACAAACTCTTTGTAGATAAAAAAGAATATAATTATAGTTATTTTATTAGAAAATACAGACAATACCTTATGCACATTGTCCTCAAATTAGAATTGTTTTTAGGATTTTAATTTTTTAGATGTCCTTCTCATGCGACATTATGTATCTAAAAAAGTCTGCCTGCAACTTTCACAAAAAGTAATCGGACCAACTATAGGAATTGATGTATATGTTACCTATTATACATATAACAGTTGAGATTTGGCAATATTATCATTAGACAAGAGATTCTTAATTTCTTGAGGCATAACAAAGGATAGACTGACAGTATGATAACTAAAATTGACTTTCTTCAAAGAACTCTTGTGGATTATAATTTTTCTCTTTCAACTATTGATCTTATAATGAATTGTGTTTCTGAGGATAATTCTTCAATCATTTGGAACGAGGAGGTTTTTAATTCTCTTTTGAAATGGATAGAGGGACTTAAACAAGGTGACTCTTTATCCCCTTATCTTTTTGTACTATGTGTGAAAAGATTGTTGAATATGATTATAGCGAGAAATCTAGATAAGGATTGTATTGGTCTTAAAGCTTCCAAAGGTGGACCTAGCGTTACCCACCAATTTTTCACAAACAATCTTCTCCTAAGGCATCTGAGGATCGGAGGTGTGTGATATCACCAGAGACGATACATGAATTTCATGTCAATGTCTTGACATTCTATAAACTTCTTCAAGTCTAAACTATTAGTTTCATCTAATATCTCCAGAAGTAATGCTCTTGATCTAATTCATAGAATGAATATTCCTTAACAAATGACTTGGACAAGTATCTAAGTGTTCCTCTCTTTACCTCTAGAGTTGCTTCATCCAGATTGTTTATATCATTGCAAAGATTCAAATTATTTGGATATAAAGCCAAAATTTTATCTATTGCAGTCAGAACCGTTCTTATAAATTTTGTGGTTAATGTCCTACCAACATATGTAATGTTTATATGCTGTACCTATTAGGGTATGTATGAAAATAAATCGAATTAAAAGGAACTTTCTATGGAGTGATACAGTTATATATTAGAAAGAAAAGTACACTCTTGTCAATTGGGATATTGTCTGTCGGAACAAAAAAAACGTGGCTTAGACATTCGCAATGTAGAGAGACAAAGTTGGCAATGTTTGCAAAATTTGAATTTAAACTAGTAATAAACTCAAATGCATACTAGACTAACATGATTGTAAGTAAGTATTCTAAAATCAACCTATAAACAAGTGTTATCTGAGCGAAATTGATCGTATATATTTCTGAAAATTCTTTTGAAAGCTGCTAAGGATATATTTTGCTTAAGAGAATGAAATGGATTTTGGGTCACAAAAGATTGATCAAACTTTGGCTGGAGTGAGGTTGTGATGACGAGCCACTTATTGATAAAGTCATTGCTGATGTTCACAGATTGGGCACATCTACAAAGTATGGGATATATCGGATGGAATATGATATCTTTTATTTTGTTGATTTTTTTTTCACTCATCGATAGAATTATTATTTTATCTCTCCTGCCCCGATCATGTTGCTTTTGGCAGACAGCAGCTACTTGAGTTGATATCGATAATACTAAATTTAGTACCAAATCGATATAAAAGATTGCTTGTGATGATCTTATCACCCCAAACGATATGAGATGGACTAATATGAAAGTGTTACCCCTTTGAAAAGATAAAATACTTTATATGGCTCGCTCAACGTAATAAACTTGTCAAATGAAATGAATTTGATTCAGCCGGAAGATTATTAGCTCCCCTAAATATGAATGTTGTGGTGATTATGTCGAGTAATCTTCATAATAATATTAGGACATGTTCCAAGTCTAAGTAGACATAGAATGGTTACTTTTGAAAGATGAGGTTAGTGACATGAATGCTAAACCTATGTTTGAATAGGTTGATAATATTATTAGTGATGTCTCCCAATCCCAAGTAGACCTACTTTTATATTCTCAATTATGTGGTATAACTGGAAAAATAAAGAAACAAAAATCTGATTGATGAAGATATGTTTACTAACAGAACTTATCTGCAAGCATATTAGAGATTTTCTAGGAAATTGTTGAAGTATATCTTCGACAAGTTTCTATATCTAGGCATGTTAATTGTTTTGCCTCCTCCTTGTTGGTATCTATGTTTAGAGCAGCTTTATAAAACAATCAATTTCGTTTTTTTAATAAAAGAATAAAAGCAATCTTTAAAACAGAAATGTAGAAATGCAAGATTATTTTTAACCCACAAGTTTCATTGTATGTCCTTAAGGAATTATAACTCCCTCATTGTTTTCAAGGTTTGGGTTACTTCTTCCTAGTATAGAAATGAAAGACTCAAGCTTCTCGTAATAGCTGCAATGAAAATTAGAGAACTCTAATAACCTCAAATACCAGAGTAGAATCACACTTGACACTTACAGCTTTTCTTTGAAACTTTTATGCAGACTGAAGAGGAGAGAAAAAATATTTTTCGCTGTTTGAGATATGTGATTTTTCGTTGTTGTAGTTTTGCAAAATCTGGAGGCCAAGCTCCTGGAATATATAGCCATGACTAGGTATCAAGTATAGACATACCTGTCCACAGTGTCTCCGTTTCTGTAAATTTACCGTTTGAAAATTTTAAATCCCCGGCTGCATTGACTTGATCTAACATTTGCGAAACGCAGATGAAAATCCAAGTATTCGCAGCGTCGCAACCAAGATAGAAACCCGTCAAAATTCCACAATGACTAAAATGCAAAGAAAAATTATATAAAAATAGTCCTCTAAATTCAAGAAAATTATTGAAGTTTGCAGATATCTGTCGAAATTCCACAGTGACTATTACTCATGCATGGAGAGAGGCAAATCAATGCCCAGATTTTGTGACAAACGAAGGCCATCGGCAGGCTGAAGATTTGCTGGCCGGTAAGGAGAAAAGAAACCAAGGAAATGAAAATTTTACTCCTGAAGGATTTAATTAGTGTAACTTATAAACGAAGTTAAAACTTTTTATTATTTTTTATTATACAAAATAAAAGGCCAAATATAAAAGATATTTATATAATCAAATCACATATAAAATAATTATAAATAAATCAGTGTAATAACAATATAATTGATACCTTGATCGAAATATTAACTATAAATAATTGTTATCGTAAAAAATATTTGCAAACTGGTACATATAACTAATTATATCCATGCAAAGAATTTGATATACATTTTAGGCAGAAAAGTATTTGTTGGTGGAGTTACTATCATTGAGACTCTTCAAATAAATTATATGTCTTCCTCTTTAATAATTTAACTAGTGTAGTATCCGTGTAATGCACAGGCTTTATTAAATAACATTATACCTTAATCTTTTTTTGTTTAAATAATTAAAATATGTTGAACTAATAAATATCTGATTATTATATTATTCATCAATGAAATATATTCAATATTAAAATTTCATAAAAATTAAAGAAAATAAATTTGTAACTATAACATCAAAATGATATCATTTTAATAAATTTCAAATATCAGCAAATAAGAGAAAAACTCAAAAATATAACATGATTAAAAAAAAAACAAATGCCCTATAATTAAGAAAATATTCAATTATCTGTCAAATTAATATCTTTTTTCTTTCTAGTACTTTATTACATTAATAGATAAACCATTTATAATTATAAAATCTACTCTTATTATTATAATTATTATTTATTATTAAGTGCAATTAGTAATTAATTTCCTTTATCATTTATTTACCACACAAACTTTTGAATTTTATTATTGTCAAGATAAATACATAAGATTTTTAATTTTATTTTAAATTTTATCTTGTTTTTTGAATTATTTTTATTTGCTATTATAATTTCTAAAATTACCTCAAGTTCAAATAGGTCTTATCTTTTTGTATTTTGAAAATGAACTTATTTTATTTTTTTCATCTTTTTTATTCTTTGTATACTGTTATTTTATCCATTGTTAGTATTTTAGTATTGATTGGGACCTTTTTCTTTATTAGCTTGTCATTCGACAATATATAATTCAATATTTCTCAAAAAAAATTAATTTATTAATAATATTTGTGAGTAATTAACTTATTCTCATCTTAAATAGAAATAAATTTATACTTCTATATTCTTATATCAATTTGTTTATCTATATTTATGTCTTTTCGTTCTTTATATATCGTTATTGTGTTATTTATTACTTAATTTTTTTGCTTAGTATTTTATTGTTTTATTCTATTGTTTAAATTAATTAAATAGACAAATAGCATCACATTATATTTACTATTTTTTTAATACATTTTTTATCAATTATAATATCTTATTAACTTTTTTTTCAAATAGTGTACCTATAATTCAAGTAATGTGATTCTAAATTATAGCTTTGAATAAATCTAAAATCTAAAAAAAAAATTGTTGACTAATTTTTAGTATATAAAACATGATGTCTGCTAATAATTAATTTAAATTAGTAATTTTTTTGTAAAATTAAAATTGTAATTTATTTTAAAAAAAATAAAAAAAATAAAAAATTTTTAATTTAAATATAAGTTTTGAATTATAATTTATAGTTACCTATATGGAGACTTTGCAAGAGATAGTGAGATTACAAATAATTCCGTTTCAAAAATTATTTGAATAAGGAAGCTGTTATTGACATTTGAATTAATTTACATCAAATAATAAAATATATAATCAACATTTAATTTGAATTGCTTTAAAGATTTTTTTTTATTTTTAATTAAAATAATTACTCACTCTTAATTCAAAATTCTACTATGATTTTAAATTATAAAATATACTATTATTTTTTTATAATTATTGTTGTAATATTAATTAATTAGTAGTTAATTTTCTTTTTATTCTACAACATAAACTTTAAATTTTATCTTCAATTGTCAAGATAATTACATGCGATATTATCTATATAAAAGCTATCAGAATTTATTTTTATTTTTATCTCAAGTTTAAATAAGTCTTATTCTCTTATATTTTCAAAATTAATTTTATTTTTCATCTTTTTTATTATTTGGATTACAGTTATTTGTCTCATAGATAGTTAGTGTATTTTTATATTAATTGAGAGACTATTAATTAACTTATAAAATTTGAATTCATAAATAAAAAAACTTAAAAATATTAAAAAAATCAAAAAAGATAAAAAAATTAAAAAAATTAAAAAAATTTTTTTAAAAAAGGATTTCTAAAATATTGTAATTGTTTTTTCTAAAGTAAAATTATGTACCTTTCTTTAGCATCGTCTCAAAGTGTCAAGTGACTTATTACGTGGTAGCAAGAGGTGCGAAGTCAGAAATTTTGTTAAACAAGTTTAAGATTTAATATATACGTTTTGAGAAGTAACTTTTGGACTTAAATTTTATATAATTTTTTATATATATTAAATAATTTTTCGACGAAAAGTTTATTTAATCGACTACTCTTTATTGTACATGGCTACGCCACTGCTTATTTTGATGTTTCTACCCTATTTTTATGTGATATAGATATAGAGATATAAATTTGTAAAGGGTGTTGTTAAATGACCACACTCTTAGATCCAAATATGGCCACAAAGATTAAAAAGACAATATTAACTTTCTTTTCAAATAAAACGCCAAATCTTTATTTTTTCTTAATTCTAAAATCTAGTGCAACTATAATTGTTATGTTGGGTGACTAACAACAATTATTAATCAAGTAGTAAGATTATTTAATTGGCTTTATAATGGGGATCCAATCAGACCTTTATACTTTATATTTTTCTCATTCTTTCCAATTCTACTTTTTCCTTGATTTCTCTTCTCTTATTCTTTTTTTTTTTTTAAGAGTGTTTTATCGTACTTTAAAACTAATTTTTATCATACATGATAATAATTCTTTAAAATATGTTTGAATAAAGTTCATCATTTAATTTGAACTTATCATATAAAATTTTATTATATTTTTTATTTTTTTTGTTTTTTTAATTTTTTCTTTTTATAATCTTCTTTTAAATTTTAATATATTTTCTTTACTTAAAGATCATTCAAGTTTAAAATTTATCACACTTTTCTATTTTTTGCTACTTAAAAATTATTCAACTTTGACCAAGTTAACTAATTAAATTCATTTGAATTTGATATTTATATCGAAAATACGGCATAATGCTCCAAAATAAGCTATTTACATTCAGGATAATTTTACAAACATCCCTTAATATTTTGCTTCATAACACAAAACTCATTGGAGGTATACAACATTACACTGCTTTTCTTAGTTTGATTTTTTTACAATAATTTTTTTACTTATATTATTATTTTCAAATTCAACTTGAATTTTGTCTTTTTTAATTTTTCAAAATGAATCTTTAAATTATGATTTTAAAATACCCATGTATGATTTTATTTGGGTTAAAATAAATAAATGATTTTTATGTGATAAACTTTAAAGTTAGAATACTTTATGTGATAAAAAATAAAATAAAATAATTTTTGTGATAAATTTTTAAATTCATATTACTTTTGTAAAATCCAAAAATAAGAAAGTGGCTTATATAATAAACTTAGAGTTGATGATCTCCAAAATTTATCCAAATATTCTTGAATTTCATTATTCAAGTTTTACAATTGTTTCAATTTTCACCTACCTCATTAAAATAGAAAAATAAAAAATAATGATAAAATAAGGATTATACTCATAAAAAATATTGATTCAATTCTATAGTAGCAAAGAAGATATAAGAGAAGAGAAACAGTCGAGGAAAAAGGGCTTAAATTTTTCAGAAATGAATGCTCTCACACAAGTATTACTTGGCATGTTTCGCACATAATAAAACTTATAGATAGGTTCGGAACACTATAATATTAATACATGACTCTTGGTCATTGCTATTAGATCACTCACTTAACTATATTATTTTTATGATTTCTATAACATAATGATGTCTATCATGTCTACTTTGAGTTTTGACTATTGTGAAATATTTTAAAAAGTATTTAATATGTAATTTAAATTTATTTGAACATAATAATTAATAAAATTATTTAATTAGAGGTCATTTTAATAATAAATATAAATAACATCTACAAGTATCAAACCGACGTAATATAGTGGTGGCAAATGGGTGGGCTGGGTCAAATTTGGACGCGGGTTGAAAATGGGTCAACATAATATGGGTATTATTTCAACCCGCTCATATTTAATATGGGTAAAAATGGGTTGGATAACAAATGAGTTGGGTAAAAGACATGTTTACCCATGAGCTTTCATGAGCAAATAGTACTTACTTTAGAATACAATATTCAAAATACTTTAGTTTTTTAAAGTGAGAAATATTGAAAATAATTTATTTAGCTTTATTGTATCACTATGAGACTCCGACCCCGACTCCGACTCCCGACTCCCGACTCCATCTCGACCTCGACCGACCCCGACCCCAACCCAACCTCGACCCCCGACTCCGACCTCCTCGACCTCGATCCCCATTGACCACTCCAAACCTCGATTTCGACCTCGACCCCGACTTCGACTCCCGACCTCGACCGACCTCGACTCCGACTCCCAACCCCGAGCCCGACTCCAACCCCTACCTGCACTCGAACCGACCCGACTCTGGCCCCGACCCCGACTCCCTACCTTGATCTCGACCCCGACCTCGATCTCGACCCCGACTCCCGACCCTTGACCTCAACTCCCGACCTCAACCCCGACTCGATGCCAACCCGAATCCCGCCCCGACACCTGGCCCACCTTGATCCCGACCTCGACTCCGACTCCGATATAGAAATTATAACATTTTTGTGATATCATAAATTTTGAGTGAATAAAAAGTTGAAGCTTAACTAATTAAGCTAACTCCATATTTTACCCATGAATACAAAATTTTCTATGGGTTGAATATGGGCTTAAACTTAAATTTTACCCATCTAAAAAGCCACTTAAACAACCCATTAAAATATGAGCTGGGTTAAGTACGTTATCAAAATAAATATGGGCTTATTTTGTCACTAATGTAACATAAGGGCACAACATTACAATATTAATGTGTGACTCTCTTATCAAATCATAAAAGTCATGTAGTTCATAAGTCTGAATGAAACATATCATAAAGACCATAGAACCTTGTTGTTGATCTATACTTGTTTCAAGACCGAACGATGTTTTAGTTGAAGATTTATGCCGTGGAAAATTTTGAGTTAATATCTCAAAAGGTCATTTAATTAGGTGAGAATTTACATTGCAAAGTTATTGAATTTGATATGTTTTATTTAAATTAAAGTAAAAAGTAAAAAAATCTTTAAATTACCAAAAACAAAAAAAATATATTATAAAAAAATCTGACATGACAAAATAATTTATTTTTTATACAAATTAATATGGATCCCAATATAAATAAAATATAAAAATCTCATTTCTTATACCCAACCCACCCACCCACACATCAAAACGAGTTTCATCTTAAAACTATTCAAAGTAGATATTTTTTATTTATATTATATTTATAACAAAGTAGTAGTTATATACATTTGATGAAATTAATTAGCTCGTAAAAAATATACATGTATGTTATTTAAACTAAAAAAATAAGTCAAAATAAGATTTTTCTCCAATATTTTTGCCCTAATTATACCATTTAAAAAATCATTAATTATGTGATTTCAATAACAATAATTGTTTCTAGAAGCTTGAATGAAGTAAATGTTTACTCACTTACTATTTTCTATAATTAAGGATCGAAAGAAGTATTTAATTATTTCTTGTACGAATTAGGTGAAATAAATACAATAAGTCTATTTCGGTGGCTCACTCAAACTTTAAATATCTCACATAATTTTTATGAGTCACTCTCTCAAAGATCATGTCGCCTTATGTTTTAATAATAACATATACAATACTAATTTTAATAAATATAAAGGATTAAAACAACACAAATACATATATAAAAGACCATTCTAACCAAGCCATAAATATAAATATTATCTATGTTGTTAGTATCATTGTTATCTTTAGATGTTTTTACGAAATATTTCCATCAAAGATCACTCCGTTTTATGTTTTAATAATGACATATACAATATTCATGAAAAGGTTTAGATGAAACCCAAATTAATGTGTGGGTGGGTGGATTGAGTATGCTGCCAGTTTTTTTTTTATAAATTTTATTTATTTGTGGATTCATGTATACATGGCATAAAACAATTTAAATTATTTTGTATTTTAATTAAATTACATGTTTTTTTTGTTTTTTTAAATATTTAAATTGAGTAATTTTACTAAGAAAAATCATATATAAATTATTTTTTGGTTTTGTTATGAAGGAGTTTGACCCAAAATTTATCTTTTCTAAGTATGCAATTCAATTTACTAGATAGATTACGAACTCACTGGCCATAAACAAATGTTAATGGACGCCAATAATTTTCTCTTATTTGGGGCCCACATAGTATTTGTTATTATATATGTAGTTGGTCAAATTTGAACTTATATATATATATCGAATAAATTAAACTACTTTCTTTACGGAAAAAAGAATTTCAATTAGATTCTGAAACTATCGATCGAGTGCGTGTTGTGATGAAACAAGTGCAATGAATTAGACAAAGCTTGTTGGAGTATAGCTGTTCTATTTCTTATTTGTTTCACTTAACCAGGGGTTAAACATATACAACGATAGTATTTACCCTTAAATCAACCCGATTTATGAAAATATGACTGTGATAGTTAAATAATTAGATTGTAATAAACCTACTTTCTTAGAAAATATATTTTACAATAGAACTTAAGCAATAAATAAAAAAAATTGAACAATAATAATTGAATCAGCCTGAATCTTGATGCAACTGGCGGATAGCATCACTGAAAAAAGGATGCTGGGCCATTTTGTATTGCAACACTTGAGAGCTTGAGATTGCAAAACATAAGTGTATTGCTAGTAAACCAGTAAAAATTAGATGTCCTCCAACAAGAAGGTAAGACGCTATTTATAGCTAAATATCATGAAACAAGATCCGCAAATCGTGCTCTTAAAAAATCTTTTAATTGCTCATTATATTGTTGAATAACAGCTGGAGATACTCTCAGACTCTTCTATAACAGATGAATTCTCGAACTCATCTTATCCCGTTAGTGTCTCATGTCCATTCACTTATTTTTGAAGCTAGAAAGGCCTTGTTTTAGCACCGGTATTCTAATATTAACAATCTGGATTTATTGCAACAAAAAGTACTATTTCATCAATCGTATTCAAGAATTAAATCATAAATTGCTTTTGTTGATTCATGTCCGATATATCGCTTTTGCCACATATCACCTTTCAACTTGTCCATCTGTCAAGTCCAAATTTCAGCCATGCAGATAAGAAAGAGAGCAAATCATCAAGAGTTTAGACGTGGCATGAAGATTTTTTCATATGTTTTTGGAAACTGATACGGGCGTAACATTGTTAAAAATAATTGGCACCCTGATAACCAAAATTTAATTTATTAATGGCAACCAACTTCCCTTGCAAACATAAAATACAACTTAAAACTAATTCATTGATATTACATATTCAAGAGTTTTTGATATCCTTTCCCACTTTTGCTAATTCATTCAACTCTAATACACAATCAGTTGAAGTTTCTAACAATAATTTTCTTCATCATCATCATAAAATTGTAATCTTACTATTACTTTTAAGCTTTAATTCAAAATTAAAAATCTTTTATTTGTATTTTTAAGTTGTTATGGTTGGAATTCATTAGAAACACATGTGCGAGACTATATAAAATATTTGAGGAAAATTAGAAATGTAATGAAAAACCTAACTCAATGACTAGCAACAACTTCCTCTAGAACATGTTCTCTCGTTGATAAGGTAGAATCACTCAAAGCACTCCACATAATGATAGTTATTTGTCAGAAATAAATTTGAATCTGTTTGAATAGCGTGAGCCTCAGTAGAATCAATGTGGTGTTTTATATAAGAGTGGTGATGACTGAATTTTTCTCACTTTGTTCTCCAAAATCAAAGCATTTTGATTAACAAATATAATCCTACTTGAACTTAGTTTTCTTATTTATTTCGACCTCCACACGTTTCTTCTATTTGCAAAACTCTTTTCTTTTATACAAGTGCAACAATATTTCATTGTTATGAATTTTTTGATGCAACATGTTTAGCTCATAAATCAAATTACTCAAGAAATTTCACTTGTACTTAAAATCCGCTTCATAATTTCTGATTAAAAGTCACTTACAGACTTGTTCTTTTAATATCTGTATAGTTCTTTTGCAACCCAGTTAAGGATAACTAGTTTCTCCAAGAGATCAGATTTCTTTTAGTATTTGCATTACACTTTTGCAATCTTGTTAGTCATATAACTAGTATCTCCCAGGACCTAGTTCTTTTGTAGTTGTTTGTCAATCATCAAAATTAATTAAACTCTAATCAACAAATTTTCTATTTTAGATGATGAAAAACCCATGTGCATCTTCAGCACAAGAACTAGGTTGATCAATAATATTGACCTTGCAAATGTTATATCTCATATAAGTTTAGGAACATGTCTTCTATTCATTGTAACCCTATAGATGGATAAGTGTAGGAACTTGATAGGTTCAGTATGTTTCATGCAATCAACAATATAATTTGATCACAAGGACTAGGTTCTTTGATCAAAATTTTAAGTGCACATCCTTAACTTTTCTCTTTTGGCATAATCTAAAAAGATAAAGTGTTAGCCAAGTTAAATATGAGAATTAGACAATATGAAGCTCATGACCACTGGGACTATACTTACATCAATATAATATAAGAGTTCCAATAGAAAATATGATGATATTAGCCATTTGAAATAAAACATCAAAGATAAAAATGGAATATTATATGCACTATTTTAAATAATAAAGGCCCTAACCATACAGACAGTACATAAATCCGCATATAACTACCGAAAACAAGAATCATAAAAAAAAAAATCATCACACTGAACTGGTCTTAAGGAAAATGAATAAGACTAGTAAAAGAAAGGACTAGGAAATAGGTTCTATTTTGAAGGAAAGTTAAGATGGAAGAAGGCTAAGAATCTTGTAAATATGTGCAGTTGTAGACTCTTGCTTCTCGAACATTTTTATCTTACACTGCTCATTCTCAACCTTTAGAGAGGCATTTTCAGCCTCTAGCTTCTCCCTCTCCCTCTTGGCAACCTTAAGCTCATTGATCAATTAAGTGATTAAGTTTCTGCTATTGGAACCCAGTTTTTTTTATAGAAGGTCACCCCACAACTATAAACTTATAAAACAAGTCCTTTTTAGTTCCTTTCTTTACTGTACCTAAAGGAACTTCAAAGTGATAAATATTTGAGTAAGCTAGAACCCATATAAAAGCCCATGTGTTCCTTTTGATGGGTCCATTGCCCTAGCCACGTGGTTGACCTACAACAAAAATAAATTAATCAACATATTCTGATCAAGCATATCCATCACCATCATATCCAATTAGTTATGCTCATTTTCGCACTCAAATTTGGGCATGACGCATTTGTTCACAAGTTTATACAAGAGCTTATGGATGATACGCCTAAATTACACCCGTTAAATAGGTATAAAGTGGTCGTTGTATTAAATATAGAACTCAACAAGGTTGAGGTCGAATCCCACAGGGAATAAGGTGCAAACTTTATTAACAACGAATATTAAACTTATTTAGTCGATATTTTAAAGGGGAAATAAAATCACACTTTCAATTGAAGAATTTCTTAGTAACTATTAGAACAAATTTCTATTTTGTATCGATAATTTAATTAAATTAGAGCTGTGATTTTCAAGATTTTTTAACTACGACAAGTCTATAATGTATTCAAATCTAGGCTAATATTTCACATGCAAAACAGATAATTTTAGAGAATTCTCTAAAGTCTTTCGACCCACTTAGAGAATTATCACCCTCAATCCTTTCAGCCTTTGGGTGATTCTTAATTTAACTACTGTCACAAATTCCGGGTTGGCTATCCTTATAACAACTTAAGTCATTAGATGAGGGTTGGAAACCTGAAATACCTGTTGTTAACTCTTCTTCTTAATTATGAACTCTTTGATCAAAACAATTCAGATTTAGGCAATATTCAATGTTTGCAACTGTTAAACAACAATCAAAACTGAAGAATTGACAATACACATGATTTGCTAACCTAAATATTTACAAGCATAAACCCACTAAATTCTAATAGATCAAGGTTCACACAACCCTAGGTCTGTAATTTAGCTACTCTAACAATGATGAAAACCATCTTCGAAAGAGAGAATACGAGAAACATAAACTTACAATAATGAAGACAAAGTGATTGGCTCAATATTGATGGAGAATTCTTCAACGACAACTCAATAAGAACCTTCTTTTCTTTCCCTCTCTCAAGTTTTCAAATGTAAGAATCCTGATAATCTTTTCCTCTGTTAGATATCCCTTTAAAACCCTCTAAAAATTCTAAAAACGAAATAATTAGCGTACTAGCAATTACATGAATGCCATGGTCACAACACTCGCTGTGGATCCGCGGCCGCGACTTGGCATCCACAGTTCGCGCTTCAGTCGCACTTCAGGTGACAAAATATGGCCAATATTCTATCTTAGTCCATGGTCCATTTGCGTCCCGCATATTGTGATTCGCGGTCCGCGATTTCATGGCAGTTGCCCTGACATTAAACTTGCATTTCTGACTTGGGACACGACTGATTCATGATCTGCACTTCACGATTCGTGGTCCGTGGTTCAACAACAGATCTTAGAACTGAGAAGTGCTCTTCTGGTCCTAAGCGCAACGAATCCGCGATTCAGGGTTGGTCATCCTCACAGAATTTAAGCTATTTGGACTTGATCTTTGAAGGCTTTTCACTTGATTCCTTTTCAACCTCTTCTGAATGGTGATTTCCTGTATAGATGAAGAAAAATCACGATAAATACTTTTTCTTATATCAATTTGTCACAAAAAATCTAAGTTTATTGACTCGATAAATTGGTCAAGCTACCAACTTATCAAACCCCCAAACTTAAACTATGGCTTGTCCTCAAGCAACTTTAGAACATAACATTCTCTCCAGCCAACCAAAAAATCACATGATAGACACTTAACTAGTGATAGGTATCAACAAGAAGCCTAACATTCGGGGATCATCACTCATCTTGAATTATGTAGATTCAACTCTCTAGCAATGACTCAATATCATCTCGGCTTGTCTGACTTTAGCACTTTACTATATCTTTGTTTATAGCCTCTTATTGAAAATATGATTTAGACTGCATTCCGCTGACATGCGCCCTCACAGTAGATAATTATCCCTGGCTCACACACAGATCATTTATGCATTAGGAATATACACACTATATAGAACATTCTCTTTTAGAAAATAATTCTCATTCATGCAGATATAGTATCATAGGCTTTCCCTTCATGTACAGATAGGCTGACCTAGAATATTCAGTGTTAGTCAGAAATGTCAGCTGATTAGTTTGACTCCGGTATTTGCCTGAGGTGTCAGTGGTGCATCTCAGTTATCAGAATCAGACTCAGAATATAGTTTATTTGGTCTACTAGGCGGTCATGACTTTCTTGTTATATAGCTCTGACCATCCCCAAGACCCTAGTTCAGTTATCAGTTTGATCTTTATACGGTTACGATGCTTCCAGATAAGAAGCTATGACTAGTCTTAGAACTCAGTTTCCAAATCTGATCATATAAGACGCTCAGGGAACTCTCAGACAGTATCCCTGGGTCATTTATAGCCCTGGACCCCAGTATCGAGCTATCCACTTTTCAGTACTAGTCGTGATAGAATTATCCAGTGGGAGTAGGACTTAACACCGAAAAGGTCGGGGTTCCAGCGCACCTAGATTCCAGAACTACATTACCACCATTGGTTATATTTACTTGGCCTCTTGGCCCCCCTCTGACAGTGATTCTCACAGTCCATGCCTTTATACCCTAGCAAGGTATATTGGGTCCTACCGGTGGGGTGTATACATCGGACTCCACATTTAGCTCACGTGGTTATATGTCGGTTATAGCCTCTCCCACTAGTCAGTTTAGCTCATTCTCAGATTTCTCAGTTCAGTTTAGTTCAGTTAAGATCAGTTCAGTGCAGTATCTCAGACTCAGTATTTCAGACTTAGGGCATATTTATGACCATCAACCAGGGTTATTTTTGACCATATCAGTTATATTCCAGTTGTATCACTTTTAGTATTTTCAATTGGTCATTTCATGTCATTTCAATTCAGTTACTAGTTCTTTCATGTTATTTAAGTTTCTCCCACTTACTCAGTATATTCAAAGTACTGATGCATACTTTTATGTTGTATCGTTTCATGATACAACCGCAGGTTCTCATACGCATCACCGTTAGCCGATTACGTTCAGGTCTCTCTATCAGCAGCAACAGTGTGAGTCCTCATATTTCGAGGGCACATTTTATTCATTTCAGTTTCTTTATTATTTTCAGCTAGACTTAGATTTAACTGGGGGCTTGTCCCAGCAACTCCTCAGTTAGATGACTTTCAGACCAGACTTGATTTCAGATTTTTCAGATATTTTAAATCTCTATGTTCAGTCTTTAATTTTTCATAAATGCTATTATGTATTATTTTAAATTTATGTTGTGCATGTTTACTCAGAATACCAGTGTATGATAGACCAAGGGTTGACTTGGGGTCACTCGTGACTTCAAGTACCGTGTTACGTCCAGGGTGTAGGCTTGGGGCGTGACAAACTTGGTATTAGAGCCCTAGGTTTAGAGTATCCTCGGAAACTCTGAAATATGCATTGAGTAGAGTCCTTTTAATGAGTGTAAAGCATGCCACACTTATGATAAGGAGGCTGCAAGATGTTATTAGGAATACTCTCTTTTGTTCACATTCATTATCGTGCGTTAAAGTTCAATTTCAGAAACGCCCTTCTAACTCGTGCTCTATTTCATTTCAGTGAAGGATGCCTCCTAAAAGCAATAATAGGAGAAGGGCCAGCAGCGCCAACAGACCCGCCCCACCATCTCCAGTAGTCCTTCAGGACAACACAGTGTCGACTACAGAGTTCAGAGTGGCCATCCAGCTGCTCGCCCAAACAGTCACCAACTAGGTGAACCAGCAGGTGGTACTGTTGAACACTAACGGGTTTGTAGCCCCTGCGAGGGTGAGGGATTTCACCCAGATAAACCCTTCATCATTCTAGGGGTCCAAAGTAGGAGAGGACCCCCAAGAGTTCGTGGACAAAATCAGAAAGATCACCCAAATTATGGGTGTCATTTCCTCTGAAAGTGCTGATTTGGCTGTCTACCAGCTGAAAGGAGTAGCCAAGTCTGGCATGACTAGTGGAAGGAAAGACGACCAGCGGGAGTAGGACTAGTGGAGTGGGAAGAATTCCACACAACTTTCTGGACAAGTTTTTCACTCGGGAGCTGAGGGAGGCTAAGATGGCGGAGTTTATGAACTTGTGATAGGGCAACAGAACTGTGGAGGAGTATGCTTTGGAGTTTACTAGGCCGTCTAAGTATGCTCCAGAGATGGTAGCCAAGCCAAGGGCTCGCATGCTGAATTTGTTAACGGAGTGTCAAACCTAGTCCTCAGGGAGTGCAGGATGGTGTTGCTAATCAAGGATATGGACCTCTCTATCTTAATTATGTATTCCCAACAAATTGATGCCGAAAAGCTGAAAGATGTGGAGCGTAAGAACAAATGGGCAAGGACTGGCCAATCAGATTTCAGCCATCAGAGGTCTGGCAGTAGTAGTCGCCCACAACAACAACAACAGCAGAAGAGAGCTCCAGCACCTAGTTCAGCCAGCGCCCCAACCTTTTGATCTTGCCAGGATCGAAGGGGTGGATCATCTGGCACTTAGTCAGGCTCACATTACCGGAAACAGGTATCCATCTTGCCCCAAGTGTAGTAGGAATCACCCAGGGGAATGCCTTCAGGGACGAGAGGGATGTTTTGGATGTGGACAGCTTGGACACAGGCTCAAGGAGTGCCCGTCAGCAGGGCGAGGGAGGTCACAATCTACCACATCATCAGCTCCAATAGGCCGACCATCTCAGTAGGCCAACACATCAGGTACAGATAGCGATCAACGCCAAAATTGCTTCTATGCTCTATCTTCCCGCCAGGATCAGGAAAGCTCACCTGATGTAGTTACTGGTATGTTACGTCTTTTCCATCTAGCTGTATATGCCGTCCTAGATCCAGGAGCTACTCTTTCGTTCGTGACTCCATATATAGCAGTTCAGATCAACATCAGTCCAGAGGTCCTATCAGAATCCTTCTCAGTCTCCACCCTAGTTGGCGAGTCAGTTAGAGCCAGCCGGGTGTATAGAAACTGCCCAGTCTAAGTCCTGAATAAAGTTATTCCAGCTGATCTTGTAGATTTAGACATGGTTTACTTTGACCTTATTCTCGGCATGGATTGGCCACACTCCTGCTATGCCTCAGTTGATTGTAGAACTAGAGTTGTCAAGTTCTGATTTCCAAATAAACCAGTGTTAGAATGGACGGGCATCAGTTCAGTGTCTAAGGGTAGATTTATTTCCTATCTTAAGGCCCAGAAACTCATCTTTGTATATATCACCTAGTTCGGGTCAAGGATTCCAACTCTGAGACCTCGACTATTTAGTCTGTTCCAGTGGTCAGTGAGTTCCCAGATGTTTTTCTTGAGGATCTTCCTGGAGTTCCCCCTGAACGGGAAATAGACTTTGGAATAGATCTCCTCCCAGATACTCAGCCCATCTCCATCCCTCCTTATAGAATGGCTCTAGTTGAGCTTAAGGAGCTGAAGGAGCAGTTAAAGGATCTTCTTGATAAGGGTTTTATTAGACCCAACATCTCTCCTTGAGGTGCTCCAGTGCTATTCGTGTGTAAGAAAGACGGTACCCTCAGAATGTGCATAGATTACCGTCAGCTGAACAAGGTCACTATCAAAAACAAGTATCCCCTACCCAAAATTGAAGATCTATTTGACCAACTTCAGGGAGCCAGTTGTTTCTCCAAGATCGATCTTAGGTCAGGGTACTACCAGCTAAGGGTTAGGGAGTATGAAATATCAAAAACAACATTCAGAACTCAGTATGGTCACTATGAGTTTGTGGTGATGTCTTTTGGATTAACAAATGCCCTAGCAGCTTTCATGGATTTAATAAACAAAGTCTTCAAGCAGTATTTGGATATGTTTGTCATTGTATTTATTGATGACATTCTAGTATACTCCAGAAATGAGGAAGAGCATACCAATCACCTAAGATTAGCATTACAGACACTTAGAGACCGCCAGTTATTAGCAAGTTTAGCAAGTGCGAATTTTGGTTAAAGTCGGTAACTTTCTTAGGTCATGTGGTCTCCAATGAAGGGATACAAGTAGACCCTCATAAGATAGAAGCAGTGAAGGATTGGCCCAGACCTACCTCACCTACTAAAATTAGAAATTTTCTGGGCCTAGCGGGGTATTACCCACGGTTTGTGGAAGGTTTATCCTCCATAGCATCTCCTCTGACTAAGTTAACACAAAAGAAAGTAAAATTTCAGTGGTCGAACGAGTGTGAGAAGAGTTTCTAGGAGTTGAAGACTCGACTCACTACTGCTCCAGTTCTGACCTTGCTAGAAGGAACAGATGGATTGATGGTTTATTATGATTCTTCTAGAGTTGGACTCAGTTGCGATCTAATGCAGCGGGGAAAAGTGATAGCCTACGCCTCCAGACAGCTCAAAGTTCATGAGAAGAATTATCCAACTCATGACTTGGAGTTGGCAGCGGTGGTATTTGCGCTAAATATATGGCGGCATTACTTATATGGAGCTCATGTAGATGTATTTACAGATCATAGGAGTCTTCAGTACGTGCTGAGTCATAAGGATCTAAATCTGCGTCAAACAAGGTGGTTGAAGTTACTAAAGAACTATGACATGTGTATACTATATCACCTAGGCAAAGCCAACGTAGTGGCTGACGCCCTAAGCAGATGGTCGATGGGGGGTGTAGCTCACATTGAGGAAGGCAAGAAGGAATTAACGAAGGAAGTTCACAGACTCGCCCGGTTAGGGGTGCAATTGGTGGATTCAACCGAAGGTGGGGTGATAGTGAAAAGTGGGTCGGATTCATCCTTGGTAGTTGAAGTTAAGTCCAGACAAGATGAAGATCCAGTTCTACTTAAACTTAAAGAAGCGATTCTCAGAAAGGAGGTTGAGGCTTTCTCCCAAGGGGGAGATGGTGTGCTCCGTTACTAGGGAATATTGTGTGTGCCGGAGGTTGGTGAGTTGAGACAGCAGATATTGGTTGAGGCACACAGCTCGAGATACTCAATTCACCTTGGTGCAACTAAAATGTACCACGACTTTTGGGATATTTACTAGTGGAACGACATGAAAAGAGACATCACTGAATTTGTAGCCAAGTGCCCGAACAGCCAGCAAGTTATAGTGGAACATCAGAGACCAGGAGGTATGACTCAGGATATCAATATACCCATATGGAAGTGGAAAGAAGTAAAAATGGACTTCATTACGGGTCTACCTCGGACTCATCGGCAACATGATTCAATCTGGGTGATAGTAGATTGGATGACTAAGTCAGCATATTTCCTCCTAGTCAAGACCATAGATTCTACTGAGGACTACACTAGGCTTTATATCTGGGAACTAGTTAGACTTCATGGGGTGCCATTATCCATTATCTCAGACAGAGGTACCCAATTCACCACTTACTTCTGGAAATCTTTTCAGAGAGGGCTAGGTACCCAGGTCAAGCTCAGCACAACCTTTCACCCACAGACCAATGGACAAGCCGAGTAGACCATTCAGACCCTAGAATACCTGTTGAGGGCTTGCATGATTGATTTCAAGGGCGGTTGGGATGACCACCTGCCTCTCATTGAGTTCACATACAATAACAACTACCACTCTAGCATTCAGATGACCCCATTTGAGGCATTATATGGTAGGAGGTGCAGATCTCCCATACGGTGGTTTGAGGTTGGTAAAGCTACTTTAATAGGGCCAGACTCAGTTCAATAGGCAATGCAGAAAGTATAGCTCATCCGAGAGATGTTGAAAATAGCTCAGAGCCGTCAAAAATCTTATACCAATGTACGGAGAAGAGAGTTGGAGTTTACAGTTGATGATTGGGTATACCTGAAAATTTGGCACACGAAAGGGGTGATGAGATTTGGGAAAAAAGGAAAGCTCAGTCCAAGATATGCAGGACCCTACAGGATTCTGAGGTGGATTGGTAAGGTAGCCTATGAGTTGGAGTTACCTTCAGAGTTAGCAGTCGTGCACCCAGTCTTCCATGTGTCACTACTGAAAAAGTACATTGGTGATCCAACTTCAGTGGTGCCATTGGACTGTGTGGAGATAAAGGATAGTATATCTTATGAAGAAGTTCTAGTTCATATCCTTGACCGTCAAGTTCGTAAGCTGAGAAACAAATAAATCGCTTCCGTGAAAGTTTTGTGGATAAATCAGCTAGTTGAGGGAGCCATATAGGAAGCAGAAGCAGACATGATGGCTAGATACCCTTACTTGTTCTCTACCTATTTAGTTCCAAAATCACAAACTAAATTCCTTCTCAGTTCTGTACTCAGTTCCGTACTCATCAGCTCTATTTAGATTTCCTATGAGCATTCTAGTTGACTCAACTTTGTTAGTACGGTTAAGTCAGTTACTCCTTCAGAAAAATAGTTCATAGTCTCAATTTTTGAAATTTCAGCTCTTTTCCTAGTTTTGGTCTTCATTCGAGGAAGAATAATCCCAAGGGGGAGATATAGTAACACCCCAAAATATTCCTAGACCTAATTCAGACGTTGCATGAAAAACCATAGAAAAACCATAAAATTTTTCTGTCTCAGACGACCCACACAACGGACTGTTGGTGGAACCAACGGACCATTGTATAGGGTCGTGGGTTGCAGCAGGCTTCTTCAAGTGGGAAACAACAGGACATAGGATGACCCGTTGAACCTAACAACAAGCCGTACTGTCGTCCGTTGAATCCCGAGTTCAGAGGATTACCGGGCCTTTCCCTAAGACAACAAGAGGGAACAACGGCCCGTGGTTACTACCAATGAGCCGTTGTTACCACCTGTCGTCCAGTTCTATACCTCAACAGTGTGGACCATGAGTGGATACAATGACCCATTGGTTCTTCTAACGAGTCGTTGTAAGGACTCATTATCTCCATGCCAGTTTTCCTATGTGTTCTGATGGAAGGTGTCAACGGCCTATCCTTTGTTCCAACGGACCATTGTATCATCCCGTGGGTCTTTCCAGTGAAGTCAGCTTCAGAAACCAGAACTAATGCCAACTTTCAACGGGTCATTGTTTGAACCAACGACCCGTCTTGAGATTCATTGTTATGGGTCGACAGTTTTTAGTTCTTTCTGCCAGGGGTATTTTGGTATTTTCCCATCCTTTTAACTTGAAACCATGTCATTTTGGGTTCGTATAGGAGGGAATTAAAGGGTTAGAATGTCCCTTTCCATTCATTTTTCTCAACTCCCTCAAGAACAGAGCGTAAAACTTCTCTGAAAGCACAGAGGAGGAGCTAGGGTTGATTTTCTTCTCAGTTTTCTCGGGGATTTTCATCAGGGTTTTTTTCTTCAGGTATGTGGGAATTCAGAAAGGAGATTGTTCTCCCCTTGCATCCCCCAAAACTCTCTCTCTGTTCACTTTCAGTCTTAGCTCCGAGTTTGCGAATTTGAAATTATTACTATCGTTCTTCTGATTATTTCATGTGGAATACTATCCTATGTTAATTGTAGCTATTTTCCACCAGTTTGTAACTAAAATGATGCTTGTTCCATCAAATTAGAAGTTCAACCCTAACTTTTGAAAATTCAGAAATTAGAATCGTGTTTAAGCTTTGAATTCTTGAGAATTATTTGCATCTTTCAGAGTTAGGGGCTTCTATAATGATTGTATGTGTTAAAAACTCAATTACATGTATGTTATTCAAATTCATTCAGAAAGACTATATACTTTGTATTTCTCAGAATTGACAGTTCAGTTTCAGTCAAAGTACTAGCATATTCGGTGTTAGTCAGAAATGTCAGCTGATCAGTTTGACTCCGGTATTTCCTCGAGGTGTCAGTGGTGCCTTTCAGTTATCAGAATTAGACTCAGAATATAGTTTATTTGGTCCACTAGGCGGTCATGACTTTCTAATTATATAGCTCTGACCAGCCCCAAGACCCTAGTTCAGTTATAAGTTTGTTGTTTAGACGGTTACAACGCTTTCAGATAACCAGCTATGACCAGTCTTAGAACTTAGTTTCCAAATATGGTCTTATAAGACGCTCAGGGAACTCTCAGATAGTATCCCTGGGTCAGTTATAGTCTTGGGTCCCAGTATCGAGCTATCCACTTGTCAGTAGTAGTCGTGATAGAATTATCCAGTGGGCGTAGGACTTAGCACCGAAAGTGCCGGGGTTCCAGCGTACCCAGGTTCCAGAACTACGTTGCCACCGTAGGTTATATTTACTTGGCCTCTTGGCCCCCCTCTGACAGTGATTCTCACAGTCCATGCCTTTATACCCTAGCAAGGTATATTGGGTCCTACCGGTGGGGTGTATACATCGGACTCCATGTTTAGCTCACATGGTTATATGTCGGTTATAGCCTCTCCCACTAGCCAGTTTAGCTCATTCTCAGATTTCTCAGTTCATTTCAGTTCAGATCAGTTCAATGCAGTATCTTAGACTCAGTTTTTCAGACTTAGGACATGTTTATGAACATCAACCAGGGTAATTTTTGACTATATCATTTTATATTCCAATTGTACAACTTTTCAATATTTTCAGTTGGTCATTTCATGTCATTTCAGTTCAGTTACTAGTTATTTCATGTTATTTATGTTTCTCTCACTTACTCAG
>JACEIK010001877.1:142551-157959 GCA_018107945.1 Datura stramonium
TATCACATCACCACTCGAATAAGTAGTTGTGTAGATAAGTTGAGTCGAATGATTAGGTGTACGAGAGTCCCTAATCATATCCACGTAAACCACATCCACGAAATTAATTGCCCACGAACTAGAATTAGCATCCTCGCTCACAATGTTGTAGTAAGGCTAATTTTTCGTATTTAGAGGTTCGAAAGGCCATGAACATACAATTCAAATTATGTGAGATGACACTTGATAGTTTCATACTTAAACCATTGGAATTCGTAATAGCGCATGATTATCTGGTTTTAACTCTATGGTGCTCCTAGAGTGAATTCAGAATATTCCGTTGACCAAAATTAGACTTAATTAAACCTTCTCAAAAACTTCTATAATCAACACTTGCGAAAGTTAATATCACACTTGAACTAGATAGTTAGCTGAATTGGTCCAGTCCCTGTGGGTTCGACATTCCAGTTCTTAAAAGGAGCCACTATATTACTTGCACGACCCGTACACTTGCGGGGAACGCAATAGTGACCACCCCTAGATTTAATTATAATTTCCCAAAAAAATTCTATAATCAACACTTGTGAATGTTAATCTTACACTCAAACTTGATAATTCGTTGAATTGGTCCAGTCCCTGTGGGTTCGACATCCGACTCTGAAAATGGGCCACTGTATTACTTGTACGATCGCATACACTTGCGCGTGCGCTGGGGATCAACACAACAGCAGTGTGAGTCCTCATATTCCGAGGCATATTTTATTCATTTCAGTTTCTTTATTGTTTTTATCTAGATTTAGAGTTAGCTGGGGTCTTGTCCCAGCAACTCCTCAATTAGATGACTTTTAGACCAGACTTGATTTCAAATTTTTTAGATATTCTAAATCTCTATGTTCAGTCTTTAATTTTTCATAAATGCTATTATGTATTATTTTAAATTTCCGCTGTGCACGTTTACTCAGAATATCAGTGTATGATAGACCAGGGGTTGACTTGGGGTCACTCGTGACTTCAAGTACCGTTTTACGTCTAGGGTGTAGGCTCGGGGCGTGACATCTCCATTCTTCTTTAAGCCTTGAGAGATGATCAGCCACTTGGTTTTCACACCCCTTTCGGTCCCTGACTTCAAAATAAAATTCCTGTAAAAGTAAGACCCACCTGATTAGACTTGTCTTTGCATCTTTCTTAGCCATCAGATATCGAATGGCTGCATGATCTATAAGGATGATGACATTAGTGCCCAACAAATAAGCTTTGAACTTCTCAAAAGCATACACCGCTGCTAGCAACTCTTGCTCAGTGACAATATAGTTCTTTTGAGCCCCATTGAGAGACTTGCTAGCATAGTATATCGGGCGGAAGAGCTTCTCTTTTCTCTATTCCAAAATAGATCCAATGCATCCCCACTTGCATCACACATAAATTCAAATGGTTTGGTCTAGAAGGTGCAATAATTATTAGAGTTGTGGTGAGTTTCTCCTTCAAGCATTCAAATGAATTCAAACAGGCTTCATCAAAGTAAAACTTTGTTTCCTTCTCCAATAATTTGCATAGCGGATTTGCAATTTTATAGAAGTCTTTAATAAATCTCCTGTAAAATCCAGCATGGCCTAAAAATCTTGGCTCCCTTCACTAATATAGGAGGAGGCAATCTGGATATGAAATCAATCTTCACCTTATAAACTTCAATGCCCTTTCTTGATATCCGATGTCCCAACACAATTCCTTAATTTACCATGAAGTGATATTTCTCCCAGTTCAATACTAAATTTGTTTCCTCACACTGCATAAGAATGTTTGTCAAAAATTCTTATTGTACAGGTTTACGAAATGTAATTAAATAAAATTAAATACCGAAGCTAAGTGAGATAAACAATCTTCAAAAGTATCCCCTACCATATAGAAGTCATCCATAAAGATCTCCATTGTGTCTTCCACCATATATGATAATATTGACATCATACACTGCTGGAATGTAGCAAGTGCATTACACAATCCAAATGACATCCATTTAAAAACAAATGTCCCATAAGGACATGTGAATATGATCTTCTCTTGATCTTCAGGAGCAATGGAGATCTGGTTGTAACCAGAGTATCCATCTAAGAAACAATAGTAAGCCCTTCCTGCTAGTATATCCAACATTTGGTCCATGAAGGGCATGGGAAAGTGATCCTTTTGAGTCCACTGGTTCAGCTTCCGGTAATCCATGCATACCCTCCAACCTGTCATAGTTTGAGTTGGAACTAGTTCATTCTTCTCATTAGGGACCACAGTCATTCCCCCTTTTGTCAGTACACATTGCACCAGGCTAACCCGGTGACTGTCAGAGATAGGATAAATTACTCTGGCATCCAACCACTTTATAATCTCCTTTTTCATGACCTCTTGCATGGGTGGGTTTAGTCTCCTTTGATGCTCAATGTTGGGTATATAATTTTCCTCCAGTTGAATCTTTTGTGTGCAAATGCCTGGAGGGATGCTAATGATATCAGCAATGGTCTACCCAATGGCCCGTTTGTAGGTTCTCAAGATAGAAAATAAAGCTTCTACTTGCCACTCCAATAGCTTAATAGATATGATTACTGGCAGTGTCTCATGTGGCCCCAAATATGCATACCTTAAATGATCTGACAGCGGTTTTAGGTCCAAGACTGGTGGCTCTTCCACATATGGTTTCGCAGGTGGTTCTATTTGTTCTTCAAATCTAAATCAAGATTCTTAGGCACAAAAGAGTAAGACCCCATGTCTGACATTGCATGTGACATCTTTTCAAACTCTTCAATTGAGTCACCGGCAAAATTCATGATGACTGCCACCAAAGCTTTGGTGACAAACTTCTTCTCTATTGCATCAACCACTACTTCATCAATTGTGTCAATCACAGAGATGACACTCATATCCCTAGGCTGCCTCATAGACTTACACACATTGAAGACAATATCTTCTTTGCTCAGTCTAAATTTCAGTTCAGCTCTTTTCACATCAACTAGTGCTCTGCAAAAAATTTGGTTAATGACAAACTCTTATTAGAAAAGAATTTCTTAAAATCCTTTTACAGAAAGAGCTTCGTTGCTTGGTGTCAAATTAGGATATGCGGTAGAAAAATGGATGATCTATTCTCTTTTTCTCAAAAAAATCATCTTGGAGATTGTGTAATGATTACTCTCAAACTCTCCCTTGGCCCGTAGGTCCTGACACAAGGTTAAGGTAGGAACCACCCGAAAGAGTTCCTTCAGGGACGAGAGGGCTGTTTTGGGTGTGGACAACTTGGACATCGGCTTAGGGAGTGCCCGTCAACAGAGCGAGGGAGATCACAACCTACTACATCATCAGCCCCAGTAGGCCGACCAGCTCAGTAGGCCAACACATCAGGTACAGATGGCGGTCAACGCTAAAATCATTTCTATACTATGTCTTCCCGTCAGGATCAGGAGAGCTCATCTGACGTGGTCACGGGTATGTTACGTCTCTTTCATCTTGACGTGTATTCCCTCCTAGATCCAGGAGCCACTCTTTAATTTTTGACTCCCTACATAGCAGTCCAGTTCAATATCAGTCCAGAGGTCCTCTTAGAACCATTCTCAGTCTCCACCCCAGTTGGCGAGTCAGTTAGAGCCAGCCGGTATAGAAACTGCCCACTCTCAGTCTTGAATAAATTCATTCTAGCTGATCTTATAGAGTTATACATGGTCTACTTTGACCTTATTCTTGGCATGGACTGGTTACACTCCTGCTATGCCTCAGTTGATTGCAGAACTAGAGTTGTCATGTTTCAGTTTCCAAACTAGCCAATGTTAGAATGGACGGGCAGCAGTTCAACGCCTAAGGGTAGGTTTATTTCCTATCTTAAGGCCCAGAAACTCATCTCCAAAGGATGTATATATCATCTGGTTCGGGTCAAGGATTCCAACTCTGAGACCCCAACCATCCAGTCAGTCCCTGTGGTCAGCTAGTTCCCAGACGTGTAACCTGAGGATCTTCCTGGAGTTTCCCCTGAACTGGAAATAGACTTTGGAATAGATCTTCTCCTAGATACCCAGCCCATCTTCATCCCTCCTTACAGAATGGCTCCAGTTGAGCTTAAGGAGTTGAAGGAGCAGTTAAAAGATCTTCTTGACAAGGGTTTTATCAGACCCAGCATCTTTCCCTGGGGTGCTCCAGTGTTATTCGTGCGTAAGAAAGACAGTACCCTCAGAATGTGCATAGATTACTATCAGCTAAACAAGGTCACAGTTAAGAACAAGTACCCTCTACCCAGAATTAACAATCTGTTTGACCAACTTCAGGGAGCCAATTGTTTCTCCAAGATCAATCTCAGGTCAGGGTACCATCAGCTAAGGGTCAGAGAGTGTGACATACCAAAAATAGCATTCAGAACTCGGTATGATCACTACGAGTTTGTGGTGATTTCTTTCTGGTTAACAAATGCCCCCGACAGCCTTCATGGATTTAATGAACAAAGTCTTCAAGCTGTATCTGGATATGTTCGTCATTGTATTTATCGACGACATTCTAGTATACTCCAGAAATGAGGAAGAGCATGCCAACCACCTAAGATTAGCATTACAGACACTCAGGGACTGCCAGTTATTCAACAAGTCCAGCAAGTGCGAATTCTGGTTAAAGTTTGTGACTTTCTTAGGTCATGTGGTCTCAGGTGAAGGAATACAAGTAGACCCTCACAAGATAGCAGCAATGAAGGATTGGCCTAGACCTACCTCTCCTACTAAAATCAGGAGTTTCCTGGGCTTAGCTGGGTATTACCGATGATTTTTGGAAGGCTTCTCCTCTGTAGCATGTCCTCTGACTAAGTTAACTCAGAAGAAGGTGAAATTTCAATGGTTGGATGAGTGTGAGAAGAGTTTCCAGGAGTTGAAGACTCGACTCACTACTGCTCCAGTTTTGACCCTGGCAGAGAGAACATATGGATTGGTTGTTTATTGTGATGCTTCAAGAGTTGGACTCAGATGCGTTCTCATGCAGTGGGGCAAAGTGATAGCCTACTCCTCCAGACAGCTCAAGGTTCATGAGAAGAACTATCCAACTCATGACTTGGAGTTGGCAGCGGTCGTGTTTGCACTAAAAATATGGAGGCATTACTTATATGGAGCTCATGTAGATGTATTCACAGATGATAAGAGTCTTCAGTACATGCTGAGTCAGAAGGATCTAAATTTTCATCAAAGAAGGTGGTTGGAGTTGGTAAAAGACTATGACATGAGTGTGTTGTATCACCCGGGCAAAGCCAATGTGGTGGCTGACGCCCTAAGCGGACGGTCTATGGGGAGTGTGGATCATATTGAAGAGGGCAGAAAGGAGTTAGCGAGGGATGTTCACAAACTAGCCCGGTTAGGGGTGTAGCTAGTGGATTCAATCGAAGGTGGTGTGGTAATGCAAAGTGGGTCGAAGTCATCTTTGGTAGTTGAAGTTAAGTCCAGACAGGATGAAGATCCAGTTCTACTTAAACTTAAAGAAGCAGTTCTCAGGAAAGAGGTTGAGGCGTTCTCCAAAGGGGGAGATGGTGTGCTCCGTTACCAGGGAAGATTGTGTGTACCGGATGTTGGTGAGTTGAGACAGCAGATACTGGCTAAGGCACACAGCTCGAGATACTCCATTCACCCTGGTGCTACTAAAATGTACCTCGGTCTGCGGGATGTTTACTGATGGAATGGCATGAAGAAGACATTGCTGAATTCGTAGCCAAGTGCCCGAACTGCCAGCAAGTCAAGGTGGAGCATCAAAGACTAGGAGGCATGACTCAAGATATCAGTATACCCATATAGAAGTGGGAGGAAGTAAATATGGATTCCATTACAGGTCTAGCTCGGACTCGCGGGCAGCATGACTTAATCTAGGTAGTAGTAGATCGGATGACTAAGTCAGCTCACTTCCTCCTAGTTAAAACCACAGACTTAGCTGAGGACTATGCCAAAATTTACATTCGAGAGTTAGTAAGACTCCATGGGGTGCCTTTGGCTATCATTTCATATAGGGGAACGCAGTTCACCTCACACTTCTAGAAGTCCTTTTAGAAGGGACTAGGAACTCAGGTCAAGCTCAGCACCGCTTTTCATCCGCAGATCAATGGGCAAGCTGAGCAGAACATTCAAATCTTAGAAGATATTCTAAGGGCGTGTGCAATCGATTTTAAGGGTAATTGGGATGACCATTTTGCTCTCATCGAGTTTGCGTACAACAACAACTACCACTCTAGCATTCAGATGGCCCCATTTGAAGCATTATATGGTAGAAGGTGTAGATCTCCTATAGGGTGGTTTGAGGTTGGTTAAGCTACCTTGATAAGGCCAGACTCGATTCACGAGGCAATGCAGAAAGTTCAGCTCATCCGAGAAAGGTTGAAAACAGCTCAAAGCCACTAGAAATTTTATGCTGATGTGCGGAGAAGAGAGTTGGAATTTGCTGTTGATTACTGGGTCTACCTAAAAATTTTCGCCCATGAAAGGGGTGATGAGGTTTGGAAAGAAAGGAAAGCTCAGTTTGAGGTATGTGGGACCTTATAGAATTTTGAAGCGCATCGGCAATGTAGCCTATGAGCTAAAATTACCTTCAGAACTAGCAGTTGTACACCCAGTTTTCCATGTGTCACTTTTGAAGAAGTGCATCGGAGATCAAACCTCAGTTATGCCATTGGACAGCGTGGGAATAAAGGATAGTCTGTCATATGAGGAGGTACCAGTTCAGATCCTTGACCATCAGGTTCATAAGCTGAGGAATAAGGAAATAGCTTCAGTCAAGGTCTTATGGAGAAATCAGCAGGTTGAGGGAGCTACGTGGAAGGCCGAAGCAGATATGATGGACAAAAACCCACACTTGTTCCCTATTGACTCTGTTGTAGCTTGAAATGTTAGTTTTTCCTTAGGAGCTGATCTAGTTGTTGAATTCAATTCATGTGTATAAGTTTATTTTACGACTTTGGATATATGTATGAAAAGTAAATTCAGTTCAGTTATGTATTTTGAAACGGAGGTAGTTGTTCCAACAATTTGGAGTTAAATGAGCAGTATCTGGAATTTTGATTGTTATTCTCTGCTTTCCTATGTGTTTTCTAACAATCGAGGATGAATGTTTCCAGGGGGGAGAAAATCTAAAAAATCTGCAGAAATGCTACGACTCACCTAACGGTCGTTAAGTGACCTAACGACTCGTTAGGTCAGCCGTGAGAAGGAGGTTTGAGATTTTGTAAAAGGGAGACAGTGTTCTCAATGAGAGACCTCACAAGTCGTGGTCAGGTCCCACGACTCGTTAAGTCACTCGTGGTCAGGCCGAAACCTAGAATTTTAGAAGTTGGCAGTGTACTTGATGGGTGGTTACCAAGATTCGTGGTCACCTGCAACGACTCGTTAGGTCCCTCGTAGTGACCTGTAGAGAAACCTGGGCAGTGTACCCAACGGGTTTGACCACTAGTCATGGTCAGTCGCCACGACCCATTAGGTCACCCGTTAGGGTCACATGGCAGTTTTTCCCAGCGATTTTCCAAGGGCTATTTAGTAATTTTCTATTCTCCTTGACTCTAAACTACGTCGTTTTTGGATTGTTTTGAAGGGATTTAGAGGGGTTAAACAGTTTTTCCCTCATTCCCACTCAGACTTTTAGAAAGATTTGCGTAAGTTTTCTTTTAAGAGATCTCAAGCAAGGTCTAGGGTTCCTCACCAGTTGCAGCCTTTCAAGTATCTTTCTCCGGGAAAAATTTAGCCAGGTATGTGGGAATTAAACAAGGGAATTGTTCTTCCCTTGTGTCCCCCAAAATCTTCCATAATTTCTCTATCAGTTTATAGCCCTGAGGTTTTCGATTGCGAATAAACTTCTTGTTATTTCCGTGAATTTTGCCTGGAATAATATCCATGTTGATTGTTCATATTATATTCATCAGTTCCTATCTAAATTGTTGATATTCTTTCCGAAGTGAAACTAAGCCCTAAATTTTCAAGTAATGATCATTGCGTATTAAATTTCGTTTAGCGAATAAAGTATGTTTTGGGCTGAATTTCATAATAATTCTTATTATATAGAGGATGAGAAAATATTCCATTGATAAGAATGATTTTTTTTCCTTGTTGGATGATATTTCTTAAAATTCTTGAGATTTTTCCATAATATGGAATTCCCGTGTTCTCTATTAGCTATTTAGTAACTCAATCCAGTTAGAACGTAGAATCTCTTCAGAACTATTCAGAAAATTGTAAACTGATCAGTTTGACTTCAGTATTTTCTCGAGGTGTCAGTGGTGCCTCCCAATTATCAGAATCAAACTCACAATATAGCTCTGACCAGCCCCAGGACCCCAGTTCAGTTACAGTTTGTTGTTAGACGGTTACGAAGCTTCCAGATAAGCAGCTCTGACCAATCTAGAACCCAGTTTCAGAATCCGATCCGATAAGACTCTCAGGGTACTTTCAGTTATATGTCCCTGTCTAGTCTTGGACCCCAGTTTCGAGCTATCAGCCTAGTAGTTCAGTATAGGTTTCCAGTGGGAGTTGGACTTAGCACCGAGACGACCAGGGTTCCAGCGCACCCAAGTTCTCAGAACTACGTTGCCAGCGTAGGTTACAGTATTACTTGGCCTGATTGGCCCCAGACTTTTGTGATCACCTAGTTCATTCCCTTATACCCTGGCAAGGTATATTGGGTCCTATCGGTAGGATGTATACATCGTACTCCACGTCTAGCTCGCGTGGTTATATGTCGGTTATAGACTCTCCCACTAGATAGTCCAGTCCAGTCTAGAATAAACAACTCAGTTTAGTTCCAGTTCTATCAGTTTAGTTCAGTTCAGTCCAGTATCTCAAACTCAGAATTTTCAGACTCAGGGCATGTCTTTGACCATCAGACAGGGTCACCTTGACCGTTGCAGTTTACAGTAGTAGTTCAGTTCAATTCACTTGTTGGTCATCACATGTCATTTCAGTTCAGATTTTGTATTTCAGTTATGTTTCCACCACTTACTAAGTACATTCAAATACTGACGCATACTTTTATGCTGTATCATTTCATGATACAGTTGCAGGTTCCCAGACTCAGCAACGTTAGCCGCCACGATTCAAATCCTCCTCAACCGTTGTTGAAGTGTGAGTCCTCATCATTTGAGGGCCTTATTTTGTTTTCTTACAGTTAGATTACAGATTTAATTTTGACTTAGAGTTAGCTGGGGGCTTGTCCCAGTAACTCATCAGTTATAAGGCTTTCAGACTACAGATGTTTAGATTTCATGTCTTAAGTTTTATCTTAAATTTCATAAAAATATCTTCATGTTATTACTTCACATTTCCACTGTGCATGTTTTATTCAGAATACCAGTGTATGATAGACCAGCGGTTGACTTGGGGTAACTTCTGACTTCGAGTACCGTATGTACAGGGTGTAGGCTCGAGGTGTGACACTTTAGGTCTTATTTTGTGATACAAGAGTAAAATTACAGTAGCCACAAATAGAGAGAAGTGCAGATTTTCGCATAGAATTTTTCAGCAATAGCAGCCCGCTTCAAATTGTAATTTCCGCTTTGTTTCTTGTCCAATTGAGATTATTTTTGGATATGTTGTTTCTATCATCTTAATTTTTGATTGAAAACTTCCAGAAGTGGATTTAAATTCCCGTAGCTCCAGATTTTTTCTTGTAAATAGTAGCTGCATTTTGGGTGTTTTTCTCCATTTCTTCTCTAGTTTTTGGTGCTCTTATATATTGTTTATTACTATTTGACACTTATTTGGTGGCTATTTTGGAGAGAATTCTTGTAACTCTTGTTGATTATAGTGGAGTTTTTGGGTCCCATAATTTTTTACTCTTCACACTGAAGAGGTTTTTCCACACAAATTTGGTGTCTTGTGTGGTTGATTTATTTTTGTTTTGAGATATTCATATTTATTGATAATTAGCTGCTGCCCAGGATTATTTAAAATTTTATTTAATGTTTCTTATTGGTTCAAATATATTGAGAAAATTTGGACTTGGGTATTCTTCCGCTGCTATCTTGTTGTACACTTTTATTTGTGCTTTATTTTTTTCAACAAAAATGATATCAGAGCTTGTGCTTATTGTTGACTATCTATTTGAATTATGGAGAAAAATATGAGTAAAATGGTGTGTTTGAATGGTATTAATTACCATATTTGGAAAGACAAGATGAAAGATCTTCTATTTGTCAAGAAAAATCATTTATCTGTGTTTGTTTCTAACAAACCTGAATCTATGAATGGTGAGGATTGGAAATTTGAGCACCTAAAGGTTTGTGTCTATATTAACAATGGGTTAAAGATAATGTAAAAAACCATATTGTGAATTAGACACATGCTAGAAGTTTGTGGAATAAACTCGAGACACTTTATGCTTCAAAGACTGGCAATTAAAAGTTGTTCCTGTTGAAACAATTGATGAATATCAGATATAAAGAGGGAAATCCTATTTCTGGTCATATAAATGATTTTTAGGGCGTTCTTGTCCGGAATGAGTGTAAAGTTCGATGAAGAAATATAGGGACTTTAGCTTCTTAATACTTTGCCAGACTCCTGGAAAACATTTTGAGTTCTTTGATTAGTTTTGCTCCCTGTGGTGTTATAACTATGAAATATGCTAAGAGTGGAATCTTAAATGAAGAGATGAGAAGAATATCTTAGGCCTTATCTTCTTCAGTTTCACACTCCGATGTTTTGATTACTGAAGATAGGGTGACAAGCAAGTTCAGAGCTCAAAATGACAAAGAAAAAAGTAGAAGCAAGTCAAATTCTAAGTACAAGAACTTTATGTGTGATTATTGCAACAAAAAAGGGGCATATCAAGAAATATTATTACAAGAGCAAGAGAGATATGAGACAACAAAAGAAATATGGAGATAATGAAAATCGTGTTGCAATTATTGCTAAAGATGATCTTCTTGTTGCATATGGTGAAAAATTCCATTAATCTTATTTGTGGTGAGTCTAGTTGGTTTGTGGATTCTGGTGCTACTTCTCATGTCACCCCAAAGAAGAAATTATTTTCTTCTTATACTTCAGGTAATTTTGGAATTTTGAAAATGGAAAATAATGATGAGGTTGAGGTACTTGGCATTGGCACAGTTTTTTAAAAAGTAAAAATGGTTCTAGACTAGTTCTTAACAATGTCAAGCATGCTCAAGATGTTTGACTGAATTTAATTTCTATAGGAAATCTTGTTATTATAATACCCTTGGTGGTGGCTGGTGGAAGTTTACTAAAGGTTCAATGGTGGTAGCTTGAGGTAACAAGTTGTCTAACTTGTACTTATTTCAGAGCTCCATCTATAGGCTTAGTAAATTTGGTGGAGAATGATACTTCATAAGATTTATGGCATATGAGGCTGAGTCATATGAGTGAGAAGGGGATTGACAGTTTGTCTAAGAAAAATTTGCTTTCTGGAATGAAACAAGCAAAGTTGAAGAAGTTTGTTCACTACTTAGCTGGTAAAAGAAAAGAGTTTCTTTTCAGAATCATCCGCCTTCAAGAAAGCTTAATTTGCTGGAGTTGGTACATTCTAATTTGTGTGGTCCTTTTAATGTAAAGTCTCATGATGAAGCACTTTATTTTGTAACTTATATTGATGATCATTCTTGCAAACTTTGGATATTTCCTTTGAAGTACAAAGATTAAGTTCTTGATATGTTCAAGAATTTTCAAGCCTTGATTGAGAGACAAACAGGGAAGAAACTGAAATGCATCTGCTCAAACAATGGTGTGAATATATTAGTCCTTTTGATAATTATTGCAGAGAGTAGGGTATTCGACATCAAAAAATTTCTCCAATGACTCCTCAGTTAAATGGTTTAGTAGAGAGGATGAACATAACTTTAGTTGAGAGGGTTTGATGTTTGCTTTCCTATACTAAGCTGCCATATTTCTTTTTGGAAGAAGCACTTAATACTGCTGCTTATGTTATTAATTTATCTCCCGTTGTTGCTTTGGATGGTGATGTCCCTGACAAAAGTTTGATTTGGTAAGAGTATCTCTTGTGATCACCTAAGAGTTTTTGGATGTAAAGCCTTTGTGCATATTCCTAAGGATGAAAGGTCAAACTAGATATTAAAACTAAGCAGTGTATCTTAATTGGTTATGGTCAAGATGAAATTGACTATCATTTCTATGATCCAGTTAAGGAAAAAATTGTTAGAAGCCGTGATGTTGTGTTTATTAAAGACCAGACAATTGAAGATTTTGACAATGCCGAGAAGGTTGATTTTCAGAGTAGTGAGAGCTTAGTTGATGTTGATCCAGTTCCTGCAACCATTGCACCTGAAGAAAATCTTCAAAATTAAGTTGATAATAAAGATGGTGATTATGTTCAGAATGACCAACATGATATTGTTGATGCTCCAGTGTAAGATGATGTAGTTGGCTAGCAACCAGTTGCTATTGATGCTCTAGTGCAAGATGATGTAGTTGGCTAGCAACCAGCTGCTATTGATGCTCCAGAGAGTTCTCTCAGAAGATCAACTAGAGAGAAAATTCCTTTATATCATTATTCTCCCAATGAGTATGTACTCTTGATTGACGAGGGAGAACTTGAGAGTTTTGACGAGGCCATGGATAGTGAAGAAAAAGAAAGGTGGTTTGATGCTATGGAAGACGAGATTAAATCCTTATATGATAATCATACCTTTGATTTGGTTAAGATGCCTAAAGGCAAAAAAGTTTTGAAAAAAAGGTGGATTTTTTGGGTGAAACATGAAGATGAAAATCCTATTTCATATTACAAGGCTAGATTAGTTGTAAAGGGATTCAACCAAAAAAAGGAAGTTGATTTTGATGAGATATTTTCTCTAGTTGTGAAGATGTCATCTATTCGCGTAGTTCTAGGCTTAGCTACAAGTCTAGATTTAGAGGTTGAGAAAATGGATGTTAAAACTGCTTTTCTCTATGGTGACTGATCTGAAGAAATTTGTATGGATAAGCTAGAAGTTTTTAAAGACAAGGGAAAAGAGAATTGTGTTTGCAAATTGAAGAAGAATTTGTACGATTTGAAATAAGCTCCTAGACAGTGGTACAGGAAACTTGGTTCTTTTATGAGTCAGCAAGGCTTCAAGAAGACCTCTTCAGACCATTGTGTTTTTGTGCAAAAATTCTCTGATAGTGACTTTATTATTGTATTGCTTTACGTTGATGACATGCTTATTGTTGGTCATAATGCTTGCATAATTCAACAGTTGAAGCAAGAGTTGAATAGGTCTTTTGCTGTGAAAGACTTAGGACCAGCAAAACAGATTCTTATCATGCAGATTGTCCGTGAAAGAGAGGCTAGGAAGTTGTGGTTATCATAAGAGAAGTACATTCAGAAAGTACTTCGCAGGTTCAACATGGATGAGGCTAAGGTTGTCAGTACACCTTTAGTTATGTACTTCAAATTGAGCACGAAGCAGTGTCCTTCTGGTGATGATGAGAAGGGAGATATGAAGAAAGTTTCTTACGCTTTAGCTGTTGGTAGTTTGATGTATGCAATGATTTGTACAAGACCAGATATTGCTCATGTTATTGGTATTGTTAGTCGTTTTCTTTCTAATCCAGGAAGAGAGCATTGGAATGCAATGAAGTGGATAATGAGATATCTTTGTGGAACTTCTAGTTTGAGTTTGCGTTTTAGAATAGGGAAACCTATTCTTTGTGGTTATACTGATTCAGATATGGCAGGTGATATTGATACTAGAAAATCTACTTCAAGCTATTTGGTTACTTTTGCAGGGGGAGCTGTGTCTTGGCAATCAAGATTGCAAAAATGTATTTCTCTATCTACTACAGAAGTCCGAACTTACTGCAGCTGTTGAAGCTTGTAAAGAGTTTCTTTGGATGAAGACATTCTTGGGGGAACTTGGTTGTGCTCAAGAGAGGTATGTGCTTTACTGTGATAGTCAAAGAGCTATTCATCTAGGCAAGAATTGTACATTTTATGGTCAGTCTAAACACATTGATGTGAGATATCATTGGATTCGAGATAGTTGGATTCTAAGTTTCTTGAACTTGAGAAGATTCATATGGATGATTATGGTTCCGACATAATGACTAAATTGACAAGAGAAAAGTTGAAGAGTGTTGCATTATCGCCGGGATAGAGGTCTCTTCCACATAGTCGGGAGGGGATAGTTATTGGATTTGGGTATTTCTTCCTTTCTATATGGATAAATAAAAGTCCAATTTGGACCAGACCTCTATCATGGTGTATATATAAGGTATCTTTAGGTCTTATTTTGTGATACAAGTTCAAAATTACAACAACCAAAAATAGAGAGAAGTGCAGATTTTCGCATAGAATTTTTCGGCCACAGCAGCCCGCTTCAAATTGTTATTTTCGTTTCGTTTCTTGTATGATTGAGCTGATTTTTGGATATGTTGTTTCTATCATCTTAATCTTTGATTAAAAACTGACATAAGTGGATTTGGAGTCCTGTAGCTCCAGATTTCTGCTCGTGAACAATAGCTACATTTTGGGTTATTTTGCTCCCTTTCTTCTCTAGTTTTTGGTGTTATCTCTTATATATTGTTGTTAGCCGTTTGACACTTATATGGCGACCATTTTGGAGAGCATTCTTGTAACACTTGTTGATTATAGTGCAGTTTTTACCCCATAGTTTTTTACTCTTCACATCGAAGAGGTTTTTCCACGTAAATTTGGTGTCTTGTGTGGTTGATTTATTTTTGTCTTGCAATATTCATATTTGTTGGTAATTAGCTGTCTAGGCCTATTTAAAATTTTATTTGAGGTCTCCTCTTGGTTCAAATAGATTGAAAAAATTTAGACTTGGATATTCTTCCGCTACTACCTTATAGTGTACTTTTATTTATGCTTTATTTTTTTCAACATTTTTGGTCTTTCATCATAAATAAAATCGGCCCTTGGGCCGTAATTGATTTTAAAAAAAAAGTGTGAGCAACTAAATACACGTAAAATGTGCGATTTAATCTAATCATTCATGCCATATCAGTAAAGAGTGTACCCAGATTCCATTTTGTCAGAGTATCATTGTTTTGAATAACGCAATAATAAAACATTACTATGTGTAACTTTTTATACTACCCCGTAAGTTGTTAACTTTTGCTTGTTAGAATTTTTTAAATAAAATATTATGTAAAAATGTTACTCAGAAATACTTTAATTTTATTTTTAAAAAAAAGAAAAAATTCAAAAGATTGTATTAGTGTTGTTAATTATTATAAATAATGAAATATTTAGATTAAAACCTTCCAGTTAGTGACTCGATGAGAAACTAGGAGAGATATGTAGGTTGATTTAAGGGGGAGAAATCCATGGCTGTAGAAGAAAGTGAGCGGCGGAAGTATTTGAACATTCAGGTTACGTTCCTGATAAGAGCAAAATACTGAGGAATGTTTCATGGTTGTCGAAACGATGATGATGCAGACATAAAGTGGGACAGCAAGGGATAATAAAAAAGTTATAGAAGAAAATGTATAC
>JACEIK010001877.1:179084-189371 GCA_018107945.1 Datura stramonium
AGTTAGAGGAATGGGTCCAGTCCTTGTGGGTTCGACAATCCGGTTCTTAAAAAGAGCCACTATATTACTTGCACGACCCGTACACTTGCGGGCACGTCAATCACCTATGCAAACATATGAAATGCTGCTCTAAACTCAGCATGAGTAACTTGCTCGCACATTGGATCTTCTGGTGCTGGCAGGGCTTGCCGTTGTCATGGCCATTTCCATTACCATTCCTTCTACGATTCACTTGACGTGGAGGCATATTTCTGCAAACGCGTATAACACAAATTAGAAGGATAGAGAGATACTTCATTGCACGACATAGATCATGAAAGAAGAAAAATTTCCTAAAATGTCTTGTAGCCTCTCCCCCATAAGTGTGTCGTGCTTCACACCCATGAAAAAGACTCTACTCAATGCGGATTTCAGACACTCTAGGATCGAGACACGAGAGCTATAACCATAAATGGATGCAAGTTGACCCATGGCATGAATATAGAGGCTAAAGAGCAAACATCAAGTGGACATTGATAAACCAGTCATGAATAAGTGGAAGTCTGAATAACATAACAAACATAATACAAAGTTAACACTCGACAAAGCTGAAAGTCTTTATACTGTCTGATAAGCCTTTAAACTACCTGATGAACTGATGGGACAACACCCCCAACTAACTCGCTAAAGTCTGAAAACTAAAATAAATAATCAAATACTAAACTGAAGGTCCTCGGAAGATGAGGACTCACCAACAACAGGAACAGAGCTGGACAAAGGGAAAACTGAACTAATAGTGGAACTGATTCTAATTGCTCGGACTTGTATCATGAAACGATACAACATGGAATATGTGGTCAGTACTTGGAATATATTCAGTATGCAAGTTAAGAAAAACATGTTGAGTAATTGTAATTGAAATCACGCATATAAACATAAATCATAAGTTCACAAGAGTACGGACTGCATGCTAAAATCTGAAACATGTATAGTGATGTGCTGTGAATTTATAACACCTTCGACACTTATAATTGAGGAAACTAGCATGGACATAGGTGCGTTTATATGGATATGAGGAACTTTTACTTTGTTCTAAGGAAAAATAGATATTGGAGCTGAATTATGCAAAAGATGGAGAAAAATGCAGAAAAGTGGTTAAGTACGGACCTCAATATGAGCCATACCATCCTGGTATGAGCCATCCTGAGAGTTATGGAAAGGGCCACTACCAAATTTTGAGGCAAAGGCAAGATATAGCTCATGGTACGAGCTGTACCATCCTGGTATGAGTCGTATCACAGTAGTTGTAGAAAGTTCCAAGAGGATTTGCACAGGCCAAGTGTCCTGGTACAGGTGGAAATCATGAGTCGTGAGATCTACCTAAGACCCGTACCAAGGAACTGTGGAAAAGACCAGAAGAAGAGAAGACTGACAGGTCTCAATGTATGAGAAGGAGTCACTGGTCGTGGAAATATGGTACGAGTCATGCCAAGCTATCCGTGAAAGTTAATAGAGAATGCCAGCAAAGTGCAAGTTCAAACCACAGGAAGATTGTACGACTCTTAGGTTCTTGGTACGAGTCATACCATAATTCAACACTTAGCTAGATTCAGCGGAAGCCAACCATTGTACGAGTCAAGGTATGACCCCTACAATCCTGTTATGGGTCGTAGGTGAAGGAGGCAACAATTTTCGGTAGTTTCCCTATTTACTTAGGAGAAGATTCCAATTATTTGTATAAATACTTTTTAGGTTATTTTCAGTAGAGAGAGTCGAAAATTGAGGTTTTCTTACATTGAGAGACAAATTTTTGTTAACTTTAATTCAAGTCTTGGAGATTTTCTAGATTTGATTTCTTCATTGTTCTTGAATTATTCTTCATGAATTCTTGCAATAATCAAGCATGTTTCTTTTCAGTTATCTTTGTAAGTATTTAATTATGTGTTTGTCTATGAATGCAAATAACGATCTTACAATAATGAGAGGCTAAAACCTCCACAACTAGGATTGTGGAAACCATGGGGAGTTAACAAGCTAGGGTTACATGAAGTAATTTTAAACCAATGTTAAACACTTGTATTGTATTCTCTTCATCTTTAATGTTTCTTAACGAAGCACAACGTTAAGACTTGCCCAAATTTTTTACTTTTTTGAACCTAGAGAAATAGAGATTAGAAAATGAGAATTACAACAAAGCCTTGATCATTATGGGTCATTGTATGACTTGAGCTGCGGTCGTAGGATAGTTAATTTGGAACAAATTGATAACGGTTGAATTGAAATTCTCATGAGACCTAACCTGGTTGAGTATAGTCATTCACTAGGGACGAACCAGTCGTTTGGATGAACCCTAATTATCAGTTCTACAAGTAATCATTGGGATAGATCACGAGTGTAAACCCGAGGTTATGAACCTATGGGGAACACCTACCCTAGTTAATTGCAAATCTTAGTAATCAATAACAAATTCTCGATCTTGTCTTACAATTACATTTATAAACCCCCTTTTTTGGAAACAACATACTTAAAAGCTTAAATAACTGCATTATTCTATATCTTGATCATATTTCATGTGGGATCGACCCCAACTTTTGTTAGGTTATATATCGACAACATCCGTGTCATACTTTGATAGGAATGTGATTTGAGCGTTATAAAAAATGGTTCCATTGCCAGGGAATACGACGTAGGATTAGAGTAATTGTTGTATTTAACTTTTAGTTGTTATCACGGGGAATAAGGTGTGATATCAAGGTGTGCCCTGGGTAGAGGAAACACTCTCTTGAGAGGTCCCAGAATATATCCCTACGTCGTTGGCATGTAGTTTATGAGATCGGGGAACCTTGGAACCCCTAGCCTACTCGGTGCTAGACACTACTCCCAAAACATGTATAATGCTCGTATAATCATATTCTTAAAACATAGCTTGAATCTAAACCTTGGGAGTCTTGGCTCCAAAACATATCATAAGCTGATCTTATTAGCCTTGGCTAAATCATGAAATTAAAAAATACTTAACTTGTGTGGGTTTTCCCAAACCTTAAAATCATGCATACTTGAAATGGACTTTATATGAGAAATCATGAATTCATACATGGGTAATTTATAAACATTCAACCATGCTAGATATCTTATCATACTTGAAATCATAAATCATAAACTAGGTTTTTCATTGAACTTGCATCATAGGGCATGATTTTCTAAAATTTGAAATCATAAGTTTATAATCAATTTGTATATAAAACTTGCCCATGAATTTTAACATATAGTTTGGAATATGAAGGGTATTGAATAAACTTGGGATGAAACCCTATAAGATCATAAACTTGAATTACAACTTGAATTCATGAACTTGACGAGAAATTTGGGGATGAGAGTTAGAGGAAACTCTCATTCATATCCCTACATACTTGGGTAAACTGAATCTCAACCTGATGTTGAAAGCTTAAAAGAGTTGGGGAAGAATTGATAGGATTCAAGCTTGATCTTTGAAGGGGAACTTCTAACCTTTTCATGCATGGGAGTTGAATGAATTGGAATAGGTTAAACTCCCTTAATACACTTCTATCAGAGCTTAAAACCACGTAGTTTAGGACTTAGGAACTTAGGAATTATGAAAATACCCTTACTGATTTCGCAGGAAAAATCACACTGCCAGGAGTAATGACTCATACCACGGGTTGTACCTTGAAACCACGACTCGTGGTTTTTTCTCATTGTTGCTATTGTTTTTGCCCAACTCCTTAAGCTCCCATGAGCCAACTAACAAATGGTACCATCTAACAATGGGTCGTTGGGCACATTTGTTGCCATTGCTTCTAATTTCTCTGCCCCCTTCCCATGAATGCAAGCCACGACTTGTTGTTCCCCACAACGACTCATATCATGACCCATACCTTCCAACCCTAACACTCTTGAACCAACTAACGACTCCTTTCCATGACTCATTACATGTAATGCCCCAAAAACCCTAAGACCAGACCTGGGAATTGGGATGGAGAAAAGAGGATTTTCTGCGCCAGATCACAAAACGAGTCATGCTGTGACCCATGGGGTGGGCCACGAGTCATGAAGTGACTTATGGGGAAGGGTTCGAACTTGGTTGAAAATTCGACAAAAAATGGGGTGACCACGGGTGTGACCATGAGTCATGGTCAACACCACGAGTCGTGATGTGATCCGTGGTCAAGAATAAATTAAATACTAGGAAAAAGTAGGCAATGTACCTACTAGGCACCACGAGTCATAGTCCATTATGGTTTGGGGAGTTGAGAATTTGGCAGTGTAGTTGACGAGTGGGTCACCACGAGTTGTTGGGTGAACCAAGAGTCATGGTGTCCCTCATGGTGACCAACAGGAGGTTCTTGGGCAGTGCAGTCGATGAGCGTGACCACGAGTCGTGGTCAATGGGCATGAGCTATTGAGTTCCTCATGGGACTGGTAGTCAGTTTTTCCTGCGAATTTCCTTTGGGTATTTCAGTAATTTTCTAACCTCCTAGACCATAAACTACGTCGTTTTGGGTTATTTTGAGGGGATTTAGAGGGACTAAACGGTTTTCCTCCTCATTCCCACTCAGATTTTTAGAAAAGTAATGAAAGTTCTCTCTTAAGAGCTCTCATGCAAGGTCTAGGGTTGCTCATCCATTGCAGCAATTCAAGCTTCCTTCTCTAGAGAATTTTTAGCCAGGGATATAGGAATTCAATAAGGGAATAGTTCTTCCCTTGTGTCCCCAAAAATCTTCCCTGTCTTCTCTATCAGTTCTAGCCATGAATCTTTCGAATGTGAAGAAGTTACTTGTCAGACTTCGTTTAATTCATGTGGATTATTGTTTACGTTAATTGTAGATATTTTTCCACCAATTTATGACTATGTTATTACTTTTTTCCTGTAAGTGAAATCTAGCCCTAGTTCTTGAATGCAGAGAAACTAGAATCGTGCATAAGTGATTAAATATTGAAATTTGCTTGATTCTATCAGTGTTGGGGGTTCCCATATTGTTAGTTGGTATTGAAATCTCAGTTTTAGTCAAAATGTAAGAATACTCAGTGTTAGTCAGAAATGTCAGCTGATCAATTTGACTACAAAAATTATTGAGGTGTCAGTAGTGCCTCCTAGTTATCAGAATTAGACGCAGTATCAGTTTTTAGTGGTTCTTTAGGCGGTCATGACACTTTTAGATAAGAATCTCTGACCAGCCTTAGAACCCTTGCTTCAGATAACAGTTTGTTCTTTAGAAGGTTACAATGCTTTCAGATAAGCAACTCTGACCAGTCTTAGAACCTAGTTATAGAATCTGGTCCGATAAGACTCTCAGGGTGCTTCCAGATAGGTATTCCTGACTAGTCTTGGGCCCAAGTTTCGAGCTATCAGCTTAGTAGTCAGTCTAGGACTATCCAGTGGAGTAGGACTTAGCACCAAGTGGACTGGGGTTCTAGCGCACCTAGGTTGCCAGAACTACATTGCCACCGTAGGATATATTTTATTGGCCTCATGGCCACAAACCTATGATTACCCAGTTCATGCCCTTATACCCTATCAAGGTATATTGGGTCCTACTGATGGGGTGTAAAAATCGGACTCCACGTCTAGCTCACGTAGTTATATACCGGTTATAGACTCTCCCACTAGTCAGCTCAGTTCAATCTCAGATTAGTCAGTTCAGTTTCAGTTTCCTTAGTTCAACATAGTTAGTTCAAACTCAAAAATCTTAGATATAGGGCATGTCTTTGACCATCAGACAGGGTCATCTTGACCATCTCAATATACTTGAGTTATTTCAGTTCAGTATATCAGTTGGTCATTGTATGTCATTTCAGTTCAGTTATTTACATCCAGTATTATGTTTTCTCCTGCTTACTCAGTCATTCAAAGTACTGACGCATACTTCCTATACTATATCATTTTATGATACAAACACCGGTTCTCAGACTCAGCGCCATTAGTAGATTTACTCCGGTGATATCAGTAGCAGCAGTGGTGAGTCCTCATCTTTCGAGGACAATATTTGATTTGCTTTAGTTCATTTTCTTTCAGTCAGACTTTAGAGTTAACTAGGGGCTTGTCCCAGCAACTCATCATTAGTAGATGGCTTTTAGACAGAATTTTAAATATTCAGTATTGTTGTTCTTTCAGATGTATGAACTTATTATTAAATCCATTTTCTTAAATGATTCCATTATTGAAAGCTTCCGCTATGTTTTACTCAGAATTGCCAATGTTATGATAGACCATGGGTTGACTTGGGGTTACTTGTGATCCTAAGTACCGTGTCTAGTACATGGTGTAGACTCGGGGCGTGACATTACACTAACCAATGGGTCGTACCTTGACTAATTGCTACAGGGCCTCCTTCTGCAGATTCTAACCGTGAGAAGTCCCAAGATTCGTATGATGAGTCATACTGTGTAAATTTTCACACTTTTTTCTGCTAATCACATTTTAAATCCTGAGTCTAGCCTGAGATTTAGTATAATGACCCTATCTAAGATACATAAATACTAACATGATGTAATAGTCTAAAAACAGTTAATAAAAATGCAAGTAAAACTGATTTAAGGGTCATATGTATGTACTGGAAACTAAAGCTGTCAATAATATGACCTGTATTAAAACTAAACTGTATTATGGGAGAGCCTATTGACCGACATTTAACCATGCGAGATAGACGTGGAGTTCGATGTATACTCCCTATAGATAGGGCCCGCTATACCTTGCCAGGGTCTAGTGACTAATTTGTGTGATCACTAATTGATAATAACCTATGATGGCACGTAGTTTAAGAAACCTAGGTGCGCTGAACCCCGACCCACTTGGTGCTAAGTACTACTTCCAACGGAACATAAATAATAATAATATGAAAATTGGCATTTTAAGATTAAGTCAGGACTACTTTATCTGAAAGTGTCCTGAGAGTCTAAAGAACCATGAAAATACTATAGCTCGAAACTGATGTTCTAAAACTAGTCAAAGATGCTTTATATGAAAGTGTCATGACATTCTAAAGAACCATGAAAGAAAATGGTGTTCTAACACTTGTCAGAGTTGCTTTATCTGAATGTGTCATAATAGTATTAAAAATCATGAAAGAAACTAGTGTTCTAAGACTAGTCAAAGCTGCTTTATTTGAAAGTTTCATGACAGTCTAAAGAACATTGAACATACTGATCATACTAGAATCATGAGAAAATCAATGGTCTAAATCATACAGTAATTCATGCATACTGAGATCATAGTAGAATCATGTATTAAAAACAGACCATATTTTTTCATAAAACAATGCTAAGAGCCTATCTGGATTGGCTTATTTAAGTGGTTTTAAGCCAAAATAGCTTTTAAGAAGATTTGTAGTGTTTGGGTAAAATAAAAAAGTGCTTTGAAGCACTTATTTTTAAGGTAAAAGAAAAAAATAATTCAAAAGCCTTAAGTTAGAAATTCTAACTTATGACTTTTGATTTATAAGCCATAAGTAAAAAGTTATCCAAACAAGCTCTAAATTAGGGGCTGAACTTTGGAAATCATGCTAGTATTAAATTATGGGAATACATCATGCAATTGAGAGTGAAATCATGAACAACATATGCTATTCATCATAAAATTCTTGAAAAACATTAAATACACGACATAAATCATACATAGAATGAAAACCCTAAGTCATGAATTCCTAAAGAAACTATGGTGCTAAGGTTTCTGAAAATAATTGAGACACAACGGTGGAAGGAAACCCTTATTAAGTCCCACATACCTTATCCTTGGCCTCACAACTACACAAAAAGATACAATTCTTTTATAATGTCAATCTGCAATAATTATATAGATATGAACTACAAATAGTAGCTTAATGACGAAATCCAAGTCATAGAGGCATTTCATCGAACACCCGGAGGACATAGGAAACTTGAGCCTCTTATCACTGGGGTGTCCTAACACCCACCTCTTTCTACAGCCCCTTAACGACATTCATAATCATTACAAGTCCAACCAAAATAACCACATCTATCCTCAACACCAAAATAGTCCCATAAACCCTAACCCTAGGTCATCACATGAGCTCGTGGCTTTCTAGTACCGTTCTATGAGTCCTAACTTAGAAAATCCATAAGGATTAGAAAACAATACTCATTTAAGGTTTTAGGATAGTTACTTACCCTGGACGAAGGAGGAGTGCTTAAGATTTCATGTCTTGGAACTCAAATGTTGTTCTTGACCTTCCTAGAGATAGATGATTTGGATGTTAGAATCTTGAAGAAATTCACGGATTTATGTTGTAATATGTTGGAGAATACTTACCTAGACTTAGGAGGGTTGAAGAGAGCTATTGAAACTGATAGGATTGATTTGGAGAGAAAAAATATTTTAAAAAAAATTTAAGGCGACTTTTAAAAGCCTTGGAACCCCCAAATGACGACCCAAATGATGGGTCATTAGTTGGTCGACGAACCATCAGCTTGACCATCAATTTGAGTGCTTTTTTGAAGTTTCTTGTTACAAATGACGGCCCAACATGATGGGCCATCGGTTGGTCGATGGACCATCATCCTTCCTGTCAAACCTGACAGTGCTCCACTAAACTGCTCATAATTTTTTACTCCGAACTCCGATTGATGAATGGTTGGATGCATTGAAAAAAAGATTCAAAGGAATTCAATTTTATGGGTTGAATCACCCAAAAGCACTTTATAAAGTAGGAGTTATGATCATTTAAAGTTGACCCTTGCAAGAACTTAAATGAAAACTCAATTGGTAGGAAAGCTCTCAACTCAGCTTTATTCTAGAGGTTCCTTATGACCTTAATTCGCATCCATTACACTTCCCACACTTAAGAATTGATCTTAACACCTAGTTTCCATAAAAATTTAGTTGGGTTCGGGTTTATCTACATACGTAGGCTTCAAACTTAGCCCAAAAGTCCGAGGCGTTACACAATTTCTGCATATCCCACCTGCTAGATTAAAATCAATTCAATATTAGCTACATTCTAGTACTAATTACTGCTAAATCAATTCTCAAATTAACTACATCATTAACAATATACTAATTATTTATTAAAAATACCAAATTCAATATAGAATATCCACCAAAAGGATCTAAAAGTAAACTAAAACTTGAAAACTTCAAATGTATACAAAGTTTTAATTTATTTTCAATGTTCAATAATAAAAATTCGAGAAACTAAGGCATCCGTTTGACACGCTCATTATCATAAGTAGAACTCTCTTCATCAATCCAAGTGAGAGGAGAACGGGGCACACATTTATGCAGGCCACTTGCAAGGAGGCTATTCACTTGTGCCTTAAGTGTCTCGACTATATAGAACATGTTCTTATTTTTAGCAATCTATCTTACCTCGGCATCTGCCAAGCCATGTGTAAGTGTTTAATTTTCTATGATATTGCAACTATTTAAACACCATCAACTGCCTAGGCCTAACTTGAAGAGTTAACACCATTGAATCCTGACTAGAGCGTGGAACTGGATTCCTAGAGCCTAAACTGTATACTCTCCCATTTTGTCTCCCATCCCCACTTTCTCAATCTAGATATAGGTAGCAACATCTAGTGAAGGTTGGGTTGGCCTGCCCTGAGCTTGCTGAGTCTGGATGTACTCAGAAAAGTGCCATTGATAAGTAATCAACATCATTAAAAAGAAAAGTTAGTATATAGTTAGAGTCAAATTGTTACTTTATATGTAAGTTTTTCTAACTTACATAGGCTTGTCCAACCCTTTGCTCAACCCATTCATCTGAATAAGACTCATTCTTCTTTTTTTTCCATAGGTAGCCTGAAAGAGCTCCTCTTGAGTCAGGTCGTAGCCTAATTTTTTAGCCTTCAAACAAAATGTAATCAAATTTAATTAATAAAATGTAGTAAAATTTATATAAGTACATAAGTTACAACCACAATTATATTACTTATCAATTCCCTAGCTATCATCCCTTGACTCTTTTCACTCCCAATATGCAATGAGCCACCTTTACCTTCCCTCCTAACCTTCTTTCCCTGTTCATACTTGGCCAAAAATTCTAGCATTTCCCAATAGGCCCGAAGAGCCTCATAAAAATGAGGTAGAAGTCAATCAAGTTTCTTTTTCTTTTTTCGATCATCTTTAAACTAGCCGAACATTCTAAAATTGAGCTTACTCTCATAGGTCTTGGAAATTATCTTATCATACAGTGGAAGCCAAGTACATAATATCTGGAAATCAAGTGACTAATGATCTGGGGCATATTTATATGCCCAATTGATACTCAAATGCATCGCTTTTGCCTTGTTTATCCAACAATGTGTGTACATTCTCATGTAAATTGTAGG
>JACEIK010001877.1:199816-220382 GCA_018107945.1 Datura stramonium
CCGCTTATTTTATTTTCATCATTCTCCCATTCTTCCTCCTTACTTATTTTATAATCATCATTTGATTCTTTCTCCCTGTTAAGTTCATTTTCATTAACTGTTTCTTCCTCAATATTTGTGATGACAGTTACCTCATTATTAGAAACCTCTTTTAATATGTGTTAAGGATGTTTTAAACTGTTTTCGAACTTAGCATCTATTGTTTGATGAACAACTACCACATCATTTTGGTACGCCCACATTGAACGCGTTATTAATCTCAATCTTATCCATAGGATTAGTCTTTATAACCATCCACTAATCAACCTTATCCTTATGCAAAGGTTATAGTGCATAATACACATGCTTAGCATTTTATGCAATGATAAAAGGATCATAACGATCATACTGTCTTTTATGCTTAACGTCAATTACATTATGTTGTTGATACACCTTAGTACCTATATGTGATGGATCCAACCACTTACACCAAAATAATACTATCTTTTTTTTATTATCCAGGATATTTAACTTTCATGATCTTTTCTATCACACTATAATAATTAATATTTTGTCCATTACCGTTGACATTATCTTTAACGCACACTCTATTATTACTAATTTTCTTATACTTAAAATTTCTTCTATTAGAAACTTGAATCGTTGGTATTGTACTTATTCATTGACTATATTTGACTATTAGGCCCAGGTGCAACATCTCTTATTAGTTGTAAATGTTCATCAGTACTATTTTCAGCATGAACCTACATAGTGTTAACCGATAAATATAGCCTTTCAGCAAATAACTATAATGTACTTATATCTTTAACATGAGGTTTAACACTGATGTGACGTAGTTTTACGACACTTTTGATGCTTAAAACAAAGAAAAGATGCTAGTGCTTAGGTACATTTATATGGATATGAGGTTGTTTTGTTGATATTTTAGGGAAAAGAAGTTTCGGGTGTTAATTGGTGAATAGAATGGTAAACAGGTAGAAAAGGGGTTCATACGAGTTGTAGTATGAATCGTACCACCCTGGTATGAGTCATCCTAAGTGTCATAACAAAGGATTAGAGACTTGTCAAGATTCAGAGCTTTAGAGTAAACATGGATGCCACGGATCGTACCAGCATAGTACGACTCATACTCATGACCCGTGGTGTGATGATCAGAGATGCTGAGTTTCAGAGGTTCAAACCATGAAGGAAAGTTACGATTCATAGTGACCATGAGTCGTACTGAAGGATGCTCAGAGATGATAATTTTCACAAGTTCAGACCACGACTAGAAGTCACGACTCGTGATGTCTTATCATGTTCGTATTGAGCACCCGTACCTGAAGAGATCAGAAGCTGAAGTTCCATGCTACAACTACAACAGATGAGTCATGGTATCTTACCATGACTCATAGGTCATCTAGATGCTGCAAATACCAGTTATATTAGGAAAGGATTTTATGTTTTCTATAAATAGCTTTTTGAGTTTTATTTTATAAAGATGGTGTATTTTATGTTTCCAAACACTCATTGGGGACCAAATTTTGCTACGGGGGAGATGAGAAACGCGACTTGGAAATCACTACCAACTCAAAAAATAAAAACTATAACCAATAGTGTAGACCATATCGGAAAAACTTGCCAAAGATGACCCACTGACGTGTCTAAAAAGGCAACTAACCAGTCAATATCAAGGTCCTCAAAATCGAGTAAAGAGCACAACTCTAGGCAAACAAAAGTATAACAAAGCAATAACAAATGTAAAGCATTCACAACCAAATATGGGATATAAATTTAAGCGTAGCCTTACTGGAATGACCGTCACAACCTTACAGGCACCAAAAATCACGAGTATGACCTTGCCGAAAATAGTCACGGACCTATAGGTCTTCACAAACCAGGGCTCAATCTAGTCGAAAACTGTTATGGACTTAAAGATCATCGTAGAGCCCTCCATGATTTCACACCCATCACAACAACTCAATAGTAGAAATCCACACCAAGCATTTAATAATATAACATAGGCAGCCACACACATGTATGATTCCCCATGCCTACCAATACCTATGAATACATGACCTCAAACAAAATAGTACACGAAGGGGCTTCAAAAAGCCATCTACATGTTAAACAACTACTCAAAAAAATACGATGAAATCATGCCAAAACAAGAGATACAAAAAGCCTTAACATACCTTATTTTGGTACTTTCTTTCTTGTGCCCACGTCATGAAAATTCTTTTCTCGAATATGAACTCAAATGCTTCGCCAAAAAATTTTAATATTCAACTATGATGATCATGTACTTTTCCATCAACGGGATTTTCTCCCTTTTTTTCTAGTTGAGAAGCTAAATGAGAAGCAATGGAGCTATTGTATGAGTATCAAATGAAACAGAGGGATCTCCTCTTATTAATTTAAAAGAAGTAGTTTGGCAGTGGAAATTTTTTTTACCTTACTAAAGTTATCCATTTAGGAAATCAAAAAGTAATTTCCAATTCTATTAAGTCCCTACTGCTTCCATGTAGTATGCATAGGTAGCAACATATATATATATNTATATATATATATTATAGAGACCTAAAAGTCTTTGTTTCCCTTTTTCTGCAATTATTTAAGATTTCTTTTAAAAGTTATTATCAATACTTAATAGCCACTTTCTATATTACTAAGTAAATAATTCACTGCTATCAAAAATACTTCGCTAGTTTTATTAGGTAAAATCATCAGCACTCGATCCCCACCATATAGCCATGTTCAATGAAAATATATTGCATCCAAATCCTCTATGTTACTAGACTTAATATTTTTGTTAAAATACGATCAAAACATAATAATCTTGAACAATTTAATACATATCCTAATATTTTATAGTAAAAATTTTCATAAATAATAAGGCATAAAGTATATTTTATCAAATTTTAATTTAATCGGATTTCTTCTAACGTGTGGGGTATTACATCCTTTCCCCCTAAGAAGCATTCATCCTCGAATTTCAATTATATGAACGAATAAGTTCTAAGAGTTTGCACACCACAAGGATACTCACATACTCAATTTAAATATGTGATTCTACAACAAAATAACTCCAAAGAGTACAATGCAACGCTGGACCTATTAGTGTGCAAACAGACTTAACATAACATGACAATCTAGGTAGGATAACCACTTACTTTACGCATTGCCTATTGGGGGCTCCGTAACTTGCCGGTCTCCTAAGGAAAAGATACGAGGATGGGGAAAGCCTGCTCTGGTGAAACAACTCTGCCTCTATCTTGTCCTCGACCCGATGGTACCTCTGACTCAATAAGCCCTACTGGCACATATGACCCTACCACAGATCCCATTGGTCATACCATATCGCTCCGCTCTCTGTGGGGGCAGTACCTAATCTTATGTTCCTCGCTCTCACATGAAAAAGCAAGCACCATCTCTCCTCCTAAATCTGCCATCATGCCTCCTACTGCACTTATCACAATATGGCAGATACCACTCCTGCCTTCTGAACCCTAATGCTCGTCTATCTCTTGAGCCAACTGAAGTGCCGATATCAAGCCTACCACCTTCCACTGAAGGATTGGAGACTATAGACTATTCTCCCTGATATTGTGGCCTAGAACCACCTTGAAATCCACTCTGCAACTCTGCAACCCTCATTCTCTTCCTCTGCTCTTTCTCAACCCACTCTTGATCTAGCTTCCTTAATTTGCGATCTTCCAAGGTCTATGTTAATACCTATATACATGCTATATTCATACCTCCTACATGGCGGCAAATCTACAATGTTGCACATACTCTAGGAACAACCCATTTACATACCAATGTAGCCTAGCTCGCAAAGTACTGACAAAAGAAGGAGCATACCAGGCAGTGAGTCAAATCAGAACCTATACTCTCGCATGCTTATATCTCCCTACTCTAAATAAAGGAACTGGTCCATCCTAGCATCTTGAACCTCCAAAGATAGATAGTAATCCAGAAATGCATTAGAAACATCATTCCACCTAATTGGAGGTGTGTCACAACCCCTCGAGAGTGCCTAACTCTCATACCACAATACTTCCACCTTACACAACCTAAATGTTGCTAACTCTACGGCCTCAATAGGGGTGGCATGCATAACTCAGAAGACAAAATATAACTGATTCCCGAGTCCTGGAACTTTTGGCTCACTCTCCACACCCCATGCCTAGTTGTGCCCCAATTTATGGATTTCCCACCACTACTTTGGCCAACAACTGTACCGCAACTCTCAATTCCAGAGCTGGCACAACCACTACGACAAAAAAGGCCTTTAACAGTAATTTTTTAGCGACAATAATATAATAGCCGCTAATTAATTCTTTAACTTGATATTAGCAACAAATTAATATTAGCCAGTAAAAGATATTTTTTTTACCAATAATAAAATAATCTATGACTATAAGTCACTAATTAAAAGCAATTTCAATCATTTTGGCTTCCCTCCAATTAATTTACATAACAATCAGCTATTCCCTCCAAATTGTTAAAAATATATAAATAATAAAACTTTCCCTCCCGCTATTTTTCTGGATTCAATCCCTAATTGCGTCTGCCGATTATAATCAATTTCTACCTCCATCCTATTACAATTTTCACAACGTAGGTATTTTAGTCTCACAGGTAAGCAAACCCAGCTCCCGTGTTCATGCTTATTGATGATGATTTTGGTTGTCGCTGAGCAAGTTCTGCGGTTGTCTCAATCCTTTCCCTCATTTGTCTTCATCTTCTGTGTTCATGTAGGTTTTAAGATTGTTAGGGGCGACATTCATCTCAATCACTTCTTATCTTTCTAGTCAAAGTAATCTGCTTCCCAGGTGCTGAAATTTGAGTTTAAGTCGATCTGTGATTTGTGATGTTCAACGATGGGGATTTATGATTAATAAAAGTAAACTTTTTCTATTTTGCAACATCATGTTTGTGATGTCTAACTGTTGGCAATTGATTAAATTGGGTCCTCTATTTCTTCACTATTTTATCTTTATCTCGCCTACTATTTTATCTCCGTTTCCCCTACTGTTTTGTTTAATTTATGTTTCTAGGTTTTGGTGAATCTTTAATTTGGTTAGGAATAAAAAAAAGATTTTTTGAATGATCAAGTACTTTCTTTTATGATCATTGAATTCAATATTTCTTTATCCTTAGTTTATTTAAGACTTCTCATGATTGATGTCGTGGAACGTTAGTTTTTGTGTTTACTGATATGGCAGGACTGCTCTATTTTCTTGTTGTAGATTTTATAGAATTGTAATCCTTGTTTCTGAAGCGTTCAAATATTATTATTAGTATATGGACACAATGTGGTGCCGATGAAGTAGCTTATAAAGAAATTTGAATGGAGTTGGATGCTTTCTAAGTTCCATAGTTAAGCTAAAAAAGTTTTGAATAGTAAGAGTATGTCTTTATTTTACATGGTGAATACTTAGTAGACTTACTAGCAATATACTAAACAATTAAAGTTAACTAATAATATTGTATTCAAGTAATTAGTTGGCATAAACATTGTTCTTTCAGAAGTAAAGCTACTTTTAAATGCATGTTCACCTTCTAGATTCTAGCGACAAGCGCCACTGACTATTGTTACAACCACCATCGATTGAGTATTACAGGTTTTGAGGCCAATATCGTATAGAAATTAATGGTAGTGATGACTGATTTAACTTCAATACCCCCAAAATTCAGGAACTCAGAAGCAACCAAAATCCAAGAATTTAAAAGCAAAAATTGCAGACTGGTTGTTGAGTGATTGAATCTAAGAGCATATAACTGTATCTTGGATGTCTGCATAACTACTCAGAGCATATAACTTCAACTTGGATGCCTGTACATGCACTCTGCTCAAACGATATGGTGGAATTTTAACGCAAGCTTGGAGTTTTATGTGACAAAAAATCATGGTAACTAATGTGAAGTAAAATCTGTTCAGCCACTAAACATTAAAAAATTTAAAGTAAAATCTGCCAAGTAATTGTATTATGTTCAACAACTTCATTAACAACCTAAAAAACACATAACCAACAAAAAGTTTCACTCTTTTAGAAGTTATTGCTGATTAGGTTTTGTTTAAATATGGATTCGTGGTTAAATATTTCTTATGAAGTAAAATGGAATACTCCTTTTGTGTAGATTTTCCCAAGTCAAGAAACCATCATCTACGAGCTAGCTTAGTTTCCATATTAACTTTCAAGGGAAAGAATCAATCATCGAATTGTTAGAGATAAAATGAGTATAACCTGCCTTAACTGAGTATGCTAGTTTCAGATTATAGTGTTCCTTTCATATGGATTCATGGTGTAGCATTCCAAATTTTTAAGTAATTCAATAAAACTTTCCAATTATCAACCCTTTAAGAGTTTGAGCTACATAGCTTACAAGTATCCACAAAAATATAAGAAATTAGATTAATGTGTTTACATGAAGTTCTTTTTTTTATCAAACTGTTTGATCCATTATTTTTGGAGTTCTCTTTTGTTTTTTCTAATTGAAAGCATCAACATAAGCAAACTTGCATTATAACATGAGAAAGCCCTTTAAGCACTTATGTAAATGCCCTGGAAACTCAAAGTCTAGACCCGAGAATTAAATTAGAGAAAAATAGAAAATATGCACCAGGTCACAGAACAAGCCATTTTGTGACCCGTGGGGAGTGACCACGGGTTGTTACGTGAATCGTGGTGAGGCCTGGGAGCTTAATTAGAAATTTGGAGAAATGGGTGACCACGAGTGTGACCACGAGTCATGGTCAATCCCCACGAGTCGTGATATGAATAGTGGTCAAGAATAATTTAAAACCGGGAAAGGTTAGGGAGTGCACCTAACGACTTGTCACCACGAGTTGTGGTCTATGCCATGACCCGTTAGGTGACTCGTGGTTAGGACTTGGCCAAGAATTAGGGGAGGTCGACAGTCTACCCAATAGGTCCTCGCCACGACTCGTTTGGGGCACCACAAGTCATGGTTTCACCCGTGGGGACTCCAAGGTGTTTAAGGAAGCGTAGTCCATGACAGGTGACCACGAGTCGTGGTGACTAACCATGACTCATTAGGTCTCTCGTTGTAATACCCCGAAAGTGAAAAGGAGTATACGTGGAAGTGAAAAGTTGAAAACTGTAGAAAATGGGGGAAAATATCTCAGGGCGGGCAGAGGTACGACTCGTGCTTTCATACCAGGGGTCATTGTAACGAGTCGTGGTTAGGTTCAGGCTGGATGACAGTGTAAACCACGGGTGACATGATGACTCATTGTAGGAAACAATGATTCATTGATAGTAGTCATGGGAAGGAGCTAAGTTCAAAAGGTGACTTACAACGGGCGTCCCAACGACTCGTTAAGAGGAACCAGAGTCGTTGGTTGTGGTCGTTGTTGGAGGTTATGTTTTCCAGTGGGTTTGATGGAGAGAAACAATGACTCGTTGTTTGTAGTGACGAGTCATGGTGTGACTCGTTAGGAGATGAGATTAGATGCCAAGGTTAAGGGGCAAACCACGGATGATGTAACGAGTCGTGGGTTGAAAGGACAGGTCATCCTGACCATCTGTTGGTTGGGTCCGAATGAAGACTTTCAGCAGTGCATTTAATGAGTGACGAGATGGGTTGTCGTTGGTTACAACAACCCGTTAGATCAATCCGTGGGTTCCACCCGGCAAAATTTCAGGGCAGGTTCATTAAGGGTATTTTTGACTTTTTCACGATATAAAGCCCTAAACTATATCGTTTTGGCTTGGGAAAGATGGTTTTTAAGAGAATGACCTATTCTAAACTCTCATTCATGCATGCAAAGATATTGAAAGGTGATCTAAGGGGATTTTAAGATTTTCTCTTCAATTCTTCCAATTTCACTCTTGGGCTTCTAAGGAGAGTTAGGATTTGATAGTCCCAGGTATGTAAGGTCATCAATGGGTGAATCCTTCCACACCCATGCTCCTACTCTATGATTTTACTTAAGATTTATCAAAAAACTCATGGGGTTTTGTTTTTGATTAATATAAAATCTAATGATTTAATTATGGATTTTGTGATTTTGAAATCTTAACCATAATCTATGGATTTTGATTATCTTTTGAGATTTAAATTGATTATAATGATATTGATTTTGATTTTCTAAATAATTGAGCTTAATTATGCATGCCCTATGAGGAATCGATTTATGATCTATTTATCCATTCATGCCCTTGACAAGCCCAACATGAATTATGATTTAAATTATGAATTTATTATGATTTTTTTAAATTCAAGCTATATGCATGATTTACAAGTATGTATGAATCGTATTAATCATGAATTATGTTTTTTGCCGACTCACTGGCCTCATGTTATGGCTAGATCACATAGGTTCAAGCATGTTTACGATTATTATGATTTCACTAGCCCATGAACTCATGTATGTATTATTATGAGCACTATATATGTTTTAGGAGTAGTATCGAACACCGAGTAGGTTTGGGGCTCAGGTTAAGCCCCAAATCTCATGAACTACGTGCCACTGTAGGTATGTTGGGACCCCTTTCATGTTAGTCCCTTACCCTTGGAAAGGTACGGATACCCTCCCGACTAGGGTTACAAGACGGGCTTCATGTGTGCTCATATGGGGTATGTCGGTTAAGAGAATCTCCCATTGTTCCTCATGATTAATGCATGTTATGATTATGTATGTTGGATCAAGTCATGTTAATTAAATCTCTTTATCATGATTATGATTATGTTACGTAATGAAAGTTTTGAAACCATCTAGGTTCAGGGGAGACCATAGGAGCAGGGATACAGGCTCGAGGGATCATGGTAGCATTCAAGTGGAGCGCACTTTTCCAGCTTGTGCGAAGTGCGACAAGAATCATCCCGGGAAGTGTTTGGTTGGTGCGGATGCTCGTTTTGGGTGTGGCAAACCCGGACACAGGATTATAGATTACCCTGAAGCCAGTTCTGCCACTCCAACAGCACGACCCCTTCAGCGGGGTGCCTCCACTAGTTCAGCAGGTTGTCAGTGCCCAAAAATGTTTTATGCCCTAGTACCCCGCCAGGAGCAGGAGGCTTCGCCAGATGTGGTCACGGGTATGTTGCAAGTCTTCCATACTGATGCTTATGATTTGTTAGATTCAGGATATACTTTGTCTTTTGTGACCCCTTACATTGCTAGTAGTTTTGGAGTTAGTCCTGAAATTTTATCAGAACCGTTCTCCTATCTACTTCAGTCGGTGAATCAGTGGTAGCTAGGCGGGTGTATAGGGGTTTCCCCATTACGGTGTTGCATAAGGTTACCATCCGCGGACTTAGTAGAATTGTACATGACTAACTTTGAAATCATTTTGGGTATGGATTGGTTTTTTGCATGTTACGCTTTGATTAATTGTAGGACCCGTGCGGTGGAATTCTGGTTTCCGGGTGAGTCAGTTTTTGAATGGAAGGGTAGTTCAGCTGTACTAGCCGGTCGGTTTATTTTATATCTTTAGGCCAGGAAAATGATCTCTAAGGGTTGCATGTACCACCTAGTTAGGGTTAAGGATGTGGAGTACGAGACCCCAACCATTTGATCTGTTCCGATGGTGTGTGAGTATCCAGAGGTTTTTCCCGATCATTTGCCAAGTGTTCCTCTGGAGAGAGAAATTGATTTTGGTATTGATTATTTCCCGATACGCAACCACTCTCCATTCTTCCCTTCAGGATGGCTCCAACTGAGCTAAAAGAGTTAAAGGAACAACTGAAGGACTTGTTGGATAAGGGTTTCATTAGACCGAGCAAGCAAAAATATCATGCCCGTGATACGCTTTATAACTTAAATTAGTCGGGTTGTCTAAGTTATTTTATACATTTTCATGTGATTTTATATAAATGTGAAGATNCCGTTATATAGCCCTTTGTTTCCAGGAACCTAAGATAGAGCTAGCCAGGCACCAGATGTGCCTAGGCCCACCAGTTAGTAGTCCAGGTCCTTCTAGGGCATCAGGTGCCAGTCATACCCCCCAAGGCGGGGCGTGACAGGACCCTCCGATCTTAAATGAATTAGGGAATTTTAGGCTTAGTATAAATAGTATTTTCCTTTTTTTTGAGAGATATCATATAATATAGGAGTAGATAGTTTAGAATAGTTTATAGTTCCTAGCAGATAGCATAGAGAGTAGATCCATCTTGTAATTTGAAGATTTAAATTCATCAATTCAAGTTTTCTTCCCCAAAGTGTAATTTCATTAGTAAGAATGGTCAACTACTTGCTTTCTTCATCTCTTCTTGCTATGGGTAGCTAAAATCATCTCTATGGTTGTGAACCCTAATGACTCAATTGGGTAAAATTGAGTGTGGACCTAAGAACATTTGATTGATTTGTGATTTTTGAAGAGTGGTTGATGATGAAAGTCATTAAATCCTACCCAATTACCTTTGTGCTTGAAAGTGCCAATTTAGGTTATGCTAGCATCAATAAATGATAACTTAAGACTCTAACCCTTGCTTAATTGATTCACCTAGACTTAGGATGAAATCCAATTGGGAAAATGCAATCAGGTAGAAAGAAGTTGTCACGCCTCAAAACTAGGGTAGGGCGTGATTGACACTCAATTCCAAAGTAATCGAGAAGTGGGATATATAGCGTATGTATTGTAAAACTTAGTTCAATTAGGCAACCTATCACAACCAACTAGCATAGAAATAGACCGACCAGGTCTCCATATACATAATAAAAGATAAAAATGCCGACAAGGCTACAATAACAGCTGAGAAGTACTGCAAAAGGCCAGCAAGGCCACAAAACGAACTGAAACTATTCAACTACACAACTAATCCACAGAAGCCTCTAAATAGTAAGAAAACTAAAATGCACGGGACAGAGCACCAACCTATCTATACTATACACAAAACTCAATACAACCAAAACCAGACATGTGGCTCCTGAAAGAAAGGAGCATACCACTCTCAGCTGAATTTGGGATCCTCTACAATTATCTATTCGAGCCCTCTATCTGCATCTACAACACAATTACAGGGGTCCCTAGAAGAAGGGATGTCAGTACAAAGAAATGCACTGGTATGTAAGATTGAATGCGGTAAATAAAATAATGCCAAAGATAGACTGAACTAGAGAATGGAATAGCAAGCACCTGACACTTTGAAACCTATCAACATAGAAAAAGGCAAATAATAGTTGTACATAACTCAAAGGTAGGGTGAGGAGGGATAATTTGTAACTCTATAACCTGCTACTCTATATGCATAACTCAACTGACTCATATACAAACACTTGTGATACTTGGACCGAGTTTATGAGAATAGACTTAGTGGCTACCTAATAATTAGACCAGGATTTTAAAAGTTGCCTGATACTTTGACTAGGACTTTAACCAAGGGGACTTCCTTGGATCCTAAAAATTGTTACTTTGCAACAATACTTTAACCAAGGTGACTTCCTTAGTTTGAAGTTTCCTGACCTGCTAATGTGCTGTGAGTTTACAACACTTTTGACACTTAAAACTAAGAAAATAGCATGGACTTAGGTAAGTTTATATGGATATAAGACATTTTTACTTTTATTTTATTGAAAATAAGTGTTGGAGTAAAGATGTGCAAAAGAGGCTTCAAAATGCAGAAAATTAGCCAAATTACCAGTCTCAGTACAAGACGTACCTTGATTGTACGAGTCGTACTGAGAACCGTGATGAAAGTCAGAAGACTGAATTGAGAAGAAGGCAACCTACGACTCTTAGTACGAGTCGTACTACAATGGTAAGAGACATAACTGGAGTCATGGAAATATTCAGAAGAAATTGCACAAAGGTAGACTCTTGGTACGGATGAACTCACGAACCATGGCATCAATGTACGAATCATACCAGGAGCCATGGTGAACTTCAGAGGATTTTCAATACTTGGAAGAACTTCAGACACTATAGACAGTACGAGTCATGGCAAGAAGGTACGAGTCGTACCACAACACTCGTGAAGAATACCCGAAGATTTCAAAGTTGTTAGGGCCGAATCACGAAAGTCGTGTACGACTCATAGGATGAATGTACGAGTCATACCAGGACACCAAAACTTAGCTAGATCTGTATAGCCAAGAACTCACGAATAGTAGGCACAACCCGTACAATGTTGCTACAAGTCGTAGGACAAATCGTGGCACACTCATCACCAGATATGAAAAACTCCCTATTAGACTAGGAAAAGGTTTATGATGTCTGTATAAATATCCTTTATGTTTTATTTTAGTTAGAGGAGGATAGAACTGAGTTTTTATACATGTGAATAGTTACTTTTGTGGATTTTTATCAAGTTTTGAGGAGCAATTCTTGAGATCAAATTCTTGATTTCTCACATTGTTCTTGAGGTTGTTCTTGAATAATCAAATTTGATTTTTTTCCAATCATTGCTGTAAGTATTCAGTTATGTGTTTTTCCATAAATACAAATTATAATCTTACAACCATGAGAGGCTAAAACCTCCACAACTATGTGCAATTGATGAGGTGTCGACTAGATTGGGTTTGACTGACAAGACTTAAACCCAATTATACCATGAATAGCATTAGCTAAAGGTAGACCCGTTGTTTCTCAACCAATTTTGTGCGTTTGCCTAGGGTTTTCTCAAACCCCAATGTCATAATCACAAATCAGCCCTAAAGCTTGAGGAATGGTTAGACTATTTCTAGCCCTAACCCTCTAATAGAGTGAATATAGGGGTTTTACTATCTCTAGTTCAAACCCATAGATTACAATCCAATTCCTCACTATTGAATCCTCACCAAAATCTCACATCTCCCTTTCAAGAAAAAGCAATATAAGAAAAGTAAATCAATATATGCAACCACTAATTTTAGCGTTAAAACTTAGAGAAAACAATAGATTCATGCATAATAATCAAATTTAAGAATAAATCATCAACACCCACTCTAATCTAAACACCTATCATGCACACATCCCTAGCATGTAATTTAGATACTCATAAATGGAGGAAGAGAAATTATACTCATAGGAAATTCCTCAACAATCATCATATTGAATAACAAATTAAACTTTTAAAATTTACAACATTGGAGGGCTTTTCCCCAATTTGTGTACTTGAAGAAGACAATGAATTTTCTTTCTTACTCTAAACTTTTGTCTATAATTTCTATGATATAAAAAGTGACATAATGTGTGAGTATACAATTGCGGTAAAAATCTGCAAATTCCCCTTACACAACTTTCCAAATTTTTCCTTGGAAGCTTCTCAGGTACATTTATGCCAAAGTAGGACTACTTTGCCCTTGTCAGCATCTGGGTCATTTGCGCGACACCTATGTTTCGCTGGTGCCCATCCTCGGTTCACAAGTGCTTCATAGGTTAAGACAATGTTGTTTGAAATACATCTACATTTGCACCTGCATTTCATTGGTTCCAACCTGGCATCGCAAGTTCAACTGAGCTCATCCTCCAGTTCTATTTGTGTGGTACCTGCATTTTGCAGGTGCTATATGGGGTACACTTTCTCCCAGCCGAGTGTTTTTTGTTCAATTCTTATCTTTTTTTCGTCTAAGTTAAATTCTTGCACAAACAAAGGGAAAATGGTATAAAACCTTCCTAATTGGTGTGAAAATAATGCAATAGTTCATGCTTAAAATCCTAATGAGTTGGTAAATTACCAACTCATCAAACCCCCAAACTTGAACCACTGCTTGTCCTCAAGCAATGCATTCACTCACAACTAGAAATTAATTGAGCATATCACATCATAAGAGCTGCACATGAGACCACAAGAACTTAAGACAACCCCAATATCACACACTAACTCAAGAAAATAAAAAGACTCAAATAGTTGCACAAATTCAATTGGTATCACCACAAACATTTGGCATATCTCACTTTTATTTTATGTTTCAATATAAACTAGGGGCATATTTAATCAAGTCAAGATCAATAAGCATCTCAAGTCATTGACAATCAACATTCAAGGTTTGCCTAGAAATTCATTCCACAACTTGTCGCATTCATACCTCTCAATTGAAAGCACAATTCTAGCATTTACTCCAAAGAAGTGATGTCACTCACCACAATAGAGAATCCCACTCACATACATGTAATTTACACATTATGATTATAAAATGATGCAAAAATGCTCACTCTCTCAAGGATATTCAAGTGCATACACATTGAACCATAAGCTTGTCCTTCATGTAACTCGCCACTAATGTAGAGTCGGTACACTTGGAATCACTAAGGACTTTCAAGTTATAAAGAAGGATAGGGAAAATGGTAGTATAATATTTAGTTCTAGTGTCTAGAACCTACCTAATGCCTTTGTGGAACAAGCCAAACATTCCGCTTAAGTCTGCTCCACCTTGTCTCTCCTCTTTCACCATCAACACATTTTTTACTCAAGAGCCACCGTTTTATCACCTCATGTTCTATATTAAGCCTTATATTTGAGCAAGAGATAGAACCATTCAATTCTTTCTTTCTTCTTTTGCTCAAAGTTTTTTCAACCAGCCATTTCATTCTTTTCTATCAAGCAATTAGTGCTACCTCATATTGGATCTCCTTCCTCTTTTTCTTTTTCTTTTTCTTGCATCCCCTCAAATTTAGGATTTTGCCTACATCACATTTCATTTTTCCATCCCTAAATCTTGGGCTTCAAGAGCCTATTTTTCTTTCATCACTAGCAGTTAGGGAGGAATGGGTGCCAAAAGAGGATCAAAGAGGGTATAAGTCTTGTAATGCGATTACAAGAAAATAGCTGAAGGCTCAAACATTGGTTAAAAATGGTTGATGTTCAAGAAGGTTATTTTGTATGAAGTGACTAATCAAAAAGAGCCTATGATCATTTTCCAAGCATATCTATATCTAGGATTTCACATGAATCATATTCGGGGCAAGTGCTAGACAATATGCATACACAAGAATTAAGCCAAAAACCTTACAACATAAGGAATCACACTCCAAGGAGTTCCACTATTTTGAAGGTTAATTCAAAGGTATGACTTTAGACAAGCTATTTCGAGTTATGCACACTCGTTTTATGAATAAAAAATCCAAACAAAGAATGTATAAATCATGACAAGAGAGTGCTCTTTGTCAAATTCATGGGCCCCTTTTCAACTTCAAAAATTCACTTTGCTATGCGAAGGAAATTTTTTTTGGTAGTACTGCTCTAAATAAGTGCAACCATGACTCAAAAAGATAACTAGACTTGGCATTTTCCCTTAAGAAACTCGCCTCTAAATCTATCATAGGGAAATGTCACCCGGTTCGACATAAAATAAGAAAAATAAAATTTGCTCCTTGGAAAAGATGTATTATGAAGATAACACTTGGAGTTTTTTTAATATCTATTATCTACAAAGGTGATTGATTTGCATGAGTAGTAAGACAATTGAAATGTAAGACCAACCCAACAATGGTAACTCACATCATTCACACAAGAAAAATCAAGCCGGACAAAGGTCTCAAAATTGAATTTAGCACAAAACAAGCCCGACAATGGCATTCAGTAATCCAAACAACAATTTAAAATATTCAAAACATCACCAACAAAGAAGCTCCACTAGGGCAACAAAAATCAATGACCAAAAGAAAAGGAGCACATCCTACCCCCAACTAAAAATCAAACATTGTTCCCCAACGTACAAATTAAGAATAAAGGGGGTGTAAGAACTCCCTAAACCACCTAGTCTTACACATCATCATTTGCATCAGCATCAGCCTCACCACCCTTAGCATTATGTTCAGCCTCATCCTCCATTGCAAAATATCTAAGAAATGCATCAATAGGGCCCCGAGCTATAAGCGGGATGGTCATATCTTCATCTAAGTAGCTCACATTAGGATTAGATAGGGGAGCTACCCTCCAACTCTCTCACATCAGCCTTAAGAGAGGATACTGCTCCCTCAATCACGTTGACTGAGGAGCATAACTTGTTTAAGCTATAAAAGACCTCCTTAATCGAGCTCTTCACCAATTTTTGGATGAGGGCTACACGATTCTTGTCCAATTTTTCAAGTTGATTCTCATGCGAGTGGATCATGTCGGCCAACTTTTGAAGCCCACTCGGCCTAGAGGATGAAGGTGGAGGTGAAGACCCCTAAAGTGGCACCTCCTCCGAAGCATATCCCAATATTTCGGGAGTGGGATCATTGAGGTCAGGGGCTAATGGGGCATTGTCAATATCATGGGTTGTGGAGTCCTCAGGGATATCCCATGTTTACATTCTCTTTTTTTACTCTTTGGAGTATTTGTGTCCCTCTTCTTGTCAATATCAATCACTCAGCTAGTGAATCTAGCTCGTTCATCCGCAAAGTACGGGACCACTGCTCTTGCACACAACTGACTAATGAGGATGAGAAAAGGCATAGAAAGACCTTATTGTCTAGATTTTCTTTTCATTTGTGTGGCAACTACTTCGCCAAAGTTGACATGCACCCCAAATATGATGCACGCTATCAATATAGCAGCCTCAATGCATATCCGGTAGTCATTTTTAGATGGCATGAGCCGACAATACACCAAGTCCAACCAGAGTTTGGCTTCAAATAAAAAGGTCTTGCCTTGAAATTTCATAGTGGACAACAATGGTTTCCCATTTGCAATAGTCTGAGCCACCCATCAAAGTTGGTCGCCCTTGGTAGCAACTTTCTCCGCAAACTTGATCCCTGGTTCAACTGATTCACCCCAATAGATAGAATTTATTGCTTTTGGGGTGACATCCACCTCTACTCCATGGATCAGGACAGATGGGAGATTTGGGAACTCATTTACATTCCCTGTGTTATGAGTTGGTAATTTACCAACTCATTAGGCTTTTAAACATGAGCTTTTGCATTCTTTTAAAGTCATATAGTAAGATTTTATGCTCTTTCACTTTAGTTTTGCAGGCATTTAATTTTAAGAGGGAAAGCAAGAAATTGAAAAAAAGCATGGAGCTAAAAAAGAGGACCTGCGTTCCACAAATGGGAGCTGCGAAATGCCGGCCAAATGCAGGAGCACACTATGTAGAAGGGGAAGGTGCACCAACAAAATGTGGGTCAGCACCTATAAACCGCTGATTGAAACACAAAACTGCTACAATTGCGATAGAGCGGTGCCCTACGGATGGGCACCGACAAAACTGATGTGTTGTGAGTTTACAACACTTTCGATACTTAAAACAGAGAAAGTAGCATGTACTTAGGTATGTTTATATGGATATGAGGTACTTTTACTTTGATTTCATGGAAAATAAGTGTTGGAGCCAAGATGTGGAAAAGAAGCCTTAAAATGCAATAAATCAGCCAAAGTACCGTCTCATATGAGTCGTACCTTGATTGTACGAGCCATAATGAGAATTGTGATAAAAGTCAAAAGGATGAAGTGACAAGAAGGAAACATATAACTCTCAATACGAGCCATACCAAGATGATATAAGCTGTAACCGGAGTTGTGGAAATGTTCAGTGGAAATTGCACAAAGGCAGACTCTTGGTATGATGGACTCACGAATCGTAGCATCAATGTACGAATAGTACCATAAGCCATGGTGAACATTAGAAGATTCTTCAGTACTTGTTAGAAGTTTAGACACTATAGACACTATGAGTTGTAGGAACAAGGTACGAGTCGTACCACAACATTCGTGAAGAATTTTAGAAGATGTTAGAGTTCTTAGGGCCAAACCACGAAAGCATTGTATGACTCATAGGATGAAGGTACAAGTCTTATCAGCCTACCCACACTTAGCAAAATCTGCAGTAGCTAAGGACTTACGGAAAGCATGTACAACCTGTACAATCCTGCTACAAGTCATAGGTCCAGCTGTGACACAGTCGGCACTAGATATGGAAAACTCCCTGTTAGCTTAGGAAAAGGTTCCTAGTGTCTATATGAATAGCCTTTACGTTTTATTTTAGTTGGAGAAGGATAGAATAAAGTTATTAGACGTGTGAAGAATTAATTTTGTGAATTTTTATCAAGTTTTGAGGAGCAATTCTTGGGATCAAATTCTTGAATTCCTACATTGTTTTTGAGATTGTGTTTTGATATTTCAATCGTGTTTTCTTCTAATTATTGTTGTAAGTATTTCATTATGTGTTTTGATATGAATACAAATTATAATATTACAACCATGAGTGGATAAAACCTCCAAAACTAGGGGTTGTGGGAACCATGGTGGATTAACAAACTAGGGTTGCACAAAGTGATTCAAAATCAATGCAAAAAGCTTGTATTGTATTATCTTCATGTTTAAAGGCTTCTTAATGGTGTATAATGTTAGGACTTGCCCGAATTCTTTATTTGCTTGAACCTAGAGAAGTAGAGATTAGGAAATGAGAATTATGACAAAGCCTTGGTCTTTATGATCATTGTATTAACTTGAGCTGTGGTCGCAGGATAGTTAAATTTGGAACATATTGATAATGGTTCGTTTGAAATCGCTCATGAGACTTGTCCTGGTAATTGACTATAGTCATCCATTAGGGACAAACCGGTCGTTTGGATGAACCCTAGTTATCAGTTCTACAAGTAAGCATTGGGATTGATCACATGTGTATACCCGAAGTAGTTATGAATCCATGGGGAACACTTACTCTATTTTTCACAAATCTTGATTTAAATCACAAATATAATCTTGCTTTAGTATTGTTTTTTTAAAGTCCCCCCAATTTGGATATAACTCACCAACAAGTTCAATTACCGACAATAGTCTAGATCTTACCCTATTCCCTGTGGGTTCGACCCAAACCTCTTAATTGGGTTTTTTACTGACAACGTCCACTTCATACTTTTTTAGGAATTGTGAGTTTGAGAGTTATCAAAAAGTGACATCGTTTTCGGGGAATACGGCTAAGATTAGATTAATTTCTTGTATTTGGATTTTGGTTGTTAGTTCCCCATTTACATTTGTTTTCTTTTGTGATTGATTCAGGACAAAACCACGGGAACGACCCTTTTGAAACACCCAGATGGAACACACGAAGCTGCTACTGCCTATGGAAAAGATGATGACTATTGAGACATTACCACCTGTCTTGATGAATTATGAAGGAGATGGGGAACCGGGGTACACGAAGATGGTGAATTCTCTTGATGGAATGAGGTCATATAACTTCATACCAAAGAAGTTAGACCTTGATTTGAAGAACTGTTCAACGTTGTCAGCAAAGCCATTAGTAGAAGTATCACCAGTCCTTGAACTGAAGGCACTGCCTCCCCATCTAAAATATGCATTCATGGGTGAAGACAACACTTTGCTAGTGATCATTGCAGTAGGTTTGATAGACTAGCAAGTAGAAGCTTTGGTCATAGTATTAAAAAGGCACAAAAGGCAATTGGCTGGACCATAGTTGATATCATCAGGATTGTCCAGACATATGTACTTACAAGATACAGCTTGAGCCAAACTGCACACCAAGTATAGAGCATCCAGGACACCTGAACCCACCAATACAAGAAGTAGTGAAAAAGGAGATTATCAAGTGGTTAGATGCTAGTGTAGTCTACCTCATCTTAGATAGCAAGTGGATGAGTTCGGTGTCGTGTGTAACAAAGAAAGGCGGGATCACAATGGTACCCAATTATAAGAATAAGTTGATATCAACACGAACATTCACAGGATGGCGTGTATGCATGGATTATAGGAAACTCAATCACTAGACCCAGAAGGATCACTTTCCAATGCCATTCATGGATCAAATGCTTGACATATTGGCAGGAAGAGGTTGGTACTATTTTCTTGATGGCTACTCTGGGTATAATAATATCACTATCGCCCCGGAAGATAAAGAAAAGACTACCTTCACCTGCCCATATGGAACATTTGCTGTTAGAAGAATGCCATTTGGATTGTGCAATGCACCTGCCACATTTCAGTGCTGCATAATGTCGATATTCAGATATGGTGGAGGACACCATAAAATTATTCATGGATGACTTTTTAGTTGTGGGTGACTCATTCAAATCTTGCCTCATACACTTGGACAAAGTGTTAAACAGATGCAAAGAAACTAATCTGGTTCTAAATTGGGAAAAATGTCATTTTATGAGCAAGGAAGGAATAGTTCTGGGTCACAAAATCTCTGGAAAGGGATTTATGTGGACAAGGTGAAAATTAAAGTTATATCATGTTTTCCACCCCCTGATGTCGCCCGCATCGAGCGCGTCCGCAAGTGTACGAGTCGTGCAAGTAATATAGTGGCTCTTTTTAAGAACCGGATTGTCGAACCCACAGGGACTGGACCGATTCCTCTATCTATCCATTTGTAGTGTGGTCTTAAATACCTAAGTGTTGGTTAGACATTTTCGATGGAGAACAATTAAGTCTAGGTTTGGTCAACGAAATATTCTAAAATTACTCTAGGAGCAACATAGAGTTAAAACCAGATAATCATGCGATACTTCAATTTGCAATGGGTTAAGCATGGAACTGTCAATTGTTATTCCACATAATAAGAATTGCATGTTCATGGCCTTTCGAGCCTCTAAACACGGCAATCTAGCCTCACTGCATCATTGTGAGCGAGGATGCTAATTTCTGGTTCGCGGGCAATCAATTATGTTGTGGTTTACGGGGAAACGATTAGGGACTTTCGTGCATCTAACCATTTAACTCAACTTAGCCTCACAACTACTTCTTC
>JACEIK010001877.1:221332-246926 GCA_018107945.1 Datura stramonium
TTATATAAAATCACATGAAAATGTATAAAATAACTTAGACAACACGACTAATTTAAGCCATAAAGCGTATCACGGGCACTATATTTTTTCCCGTGATCACTTGGTTCAGGTTGTCAAAGGGGAAACAACGGATGAGTTAATGACTCGTTGACTGGAGGGACGACTCATCCTATCGAGTCGTGGCTTTGAACCTAAGGAAGTGAAGTTGGGCAGTAGATCTAACAGACGGATACCAAGAGTCGTTGTAGCAAGGAATGACTCGTTGGACTGTCCGTGGTTTCAGCCAGTGTAGAAATTTTTGGAATTTCATTAAAGGAATTTTCATCATTCCTACGCTCTAAGGTCCTATACTACGTCATTTTAAGTTATTTTCAAAGTGTATTAGGATATGTTAAGTCATTCTAACCTATTCAAAACCCATGCATGCAAGTTAGAGAGAGTTAGAGAGGAGATCAAGCCTTAGCCCTTCCAATTCTTCTCAAATCCTTCATGGGCAATTAGGAAAGTGTAAGAATCAGCTATAATCAGGTATGTAGGGTTATGAGTAGGTGTTTTCATTCACAACCATGCCCTATCTCTCCTAATTCATGAAGTTTTGTTTAAAAATCATATAGGTTTTATCTTAAATCTTGTGGAATTCTAATGATCTATCCTTGGGTTATTGCTTCTCATGTTTTACACCATATTCTATGAATTATGATAAGATTTTACAACTAATTCGATTAGAAATTTATTGATTTAAATTTCTATTAAACTATACCCAATCATACATGTTCTATGACAAATTGAGTTATGATTTTACCTTGATTTTGATGATCCTTCAACCCATCATGATTTATGACCTATGATATGGAATTATTCAAATGCCCACTATGAATTTGTGATTTAAAAAGCATATACATGATCTACAAATATGCATGAACCTCATGATTTACTAATTATGATTTTGGTCGACTCAAGGGTCTTACTCTCATGGCTAGTTCACGTATTTATAGTCATTCTTATGACTATCTTGATTTAACTAGCTGATTAATCTCATACATATTATACTATGAGCACTATATATGTTTTAGGAGTAGTGTTTAACACCGAGTAGGTTCGGGGCCCAGGTTTTTCCCGGAATCTAAGAACTACGTGCCACCGTAGGACATGATAGGACCTCCCTTGAGACTGTTCCCTTTTGCCCAAATGGGCCTTTCATGTGTGATGTCACTCCCTTCATGGTTCTACCCTTTGCAAGGTACTAACACCCTCCCGACTAGGGATTTACAGGTTCAGCTACATGTGTGCTTATATGGGGTATGTCGGTTATAAGAATCTCCCACTGTTACGCATGTTTTATGCATTATTATGTTCATGTTATTTTGGCTCAAGTGATGATTTATAAAGTTTTTCCTATGACTATGGTAATGAATGGATTACCAATGATTTGAAACCTTGAGCCTTATGTTATCTTATGATATTTATGTTATGACCATGTTGTTCCACTCTTATGATTCCTAATGAGCTCACTATGTCGTTATGCTACGTATTCCGCTTTATTGATATTGAGTTAGATGTATGTTCATGCCATGGGTCAACTTGGAGTCTTACGGGGTTCCTTGTCCCGTATTACAATCTGGGTCTATGTTCGGGTCGTGAAAACCCATACAAATAGTGTCTACAAATCTTCAAGGCAAATACTACCGCCACCAATTCGAGATCTTAAGTCGGGTACTTCTTTTCATGAACTTTCAGCTATCTAAAAGCATATGCTATAAACTTTCCATGCGACATTAATACACAACCAAGGCCGATCCTCGAAGCATCACAATATAACACAAACCCATCGGTACCCTCGGGTAGGGTTAACACAGGTGTTGATGTGAGTCGAGTCTTCAACTTTTGGAAGCTCTTCTCACAAGCCTCCGGCTATTGAAACTTCACATTCTTCTGGGTCAATTTAGTCAACAGGGCTGCAATGGATGAAAACCCCTCAACAAATCTCCGATAATACTCAGCTAAACCCAAGAAACTCCTGATATCCAAAGATTCACCGATTTGGGCCAATTCTTTACCGCCTCTATCTTTTGAGAGTCTACCTGTACACCCTCACTTGACAACACATGACCCAAAAACGCCATTGGATTCAACAAAAACTCGCATTTACTTAATTTAGCATACATTTGGCGATCCTTAAGAACCTGTAGCACCACCCTCAAATGAGCGGCATGCTCCTCCTCGCTCCGAGAGTATATAAGGATGTCATCCATGAACACAATCACGAATATATCCAAGTATGGCTTGAATACCATGCTCATCAAATCCATAAAAGATGCAGGAGCATTCGTTAGTCCAGAACACATAACTACGAACTCATAGTGGCCATACCGAGTTTTGAAGGATATCTTTGGAATGTCACTCTCCCGAACCCTGCACTTAAGGTATCCGGATCTGAGATCTATCTTCGAAAAGCACTTAGCACCCTGAAGCTGGTCAAACAAATCATCAATTCTAGGAAGAGGATACCTGTTCTTGATGGTCATCTTGTTTAATTGCCGATAATCAATGCACATTCGAAGGGAACCATCCTTCTTTCCAACAAATAGAACTGGTGCACCCCATGGGGATTTACTAGGTCTGATAAAACCCTTGTCTAGAAGGTCCTTCAACTGCTCCTTCTACACTTTTAGCTCAGCTGGAGCCATTTTGTAAGGAGGAATAGATATAGGCTGCGTATTGAGAAGAAGGTCAATACCAAAATCAATCTCCTGCTCGCGTGGGATTCTGGGAAAATCATCTGGGAATAGTTCTGGATACTCACATACTACTAGAACTGACTGGATAGTCGGGGTATCAGATATAGCATCCTTAATCCTAACTAGATGGTACACACAACCCTTAGAAATCATCTTTCTGGCCTTAAGGTAGGAAATGAAACAACCTACAGGCACATCTGAACTACCCTTTCACTCTAAGACTGGCTCACCTAGAAATCGAAACTCTACTTCATGGGTTCTACAATTAACTGAGGCATAGCATGCGTATAGCCAATCCATGCCGAGGATAACATCAAAATAGGTCATGGATAACTCTACTAGATCTACTGAGGTGATTTTCTGAGGAACTGTGACAAGGTAATTTCTATACATCCGTTAAGCTATAACTAAATCGCCAACTGGAAAAAAGGGTTCTGATGGGATTTTGGGACTGACTCCAAAGCTACTAGCAACATAGGGCATCACAAAGGACAAAGTATCCCCTGCATCTAACAAAGCATATACATCAAGGTGGAAAACTTGTAACATACTAGTGACTACGTCTAGGGAAACCTCCTGCTTCTGGCGGGATGCTAGGGCATAAAATTTGTTCTGGCACTATCCACCACCCGCACCAGCATATGCGCCCTGCTGAGCTGCTCGTGCTGGTGGAGCTGCTGAACAGGAAGCTGGGCCTCTGCCCCTATCATGGCCCGGTATAGCTTCTGGGAAATCTCTGAGTATATGTTCGGGATTCCCACACCCGAGGCAAGCACCTGTACCTGCCAAACACTGACCCGTGTGTCTGTAACCACACCTGTCGCAAACTGGGATACTAGAATTTGTGGGCTTGCTGCTCTGGCCTCTAGAGCCTGATGCTCGTCCACTCTGGTCGTGCTTAGATATGGAAGTAACACTCATTACCGATGATGCCAGGGCTGACGATCTCTTGTGGGACTGCTGACGGTGCCCACCACCTAGTCTCTGCTGAGAGAACCAAATACTATCTGTCCTAGCCCTTTTAGCCTCTCTCTCTCTCTCTCTCTCTCTCACATGCACTGCCTCTATCTGCTGGGCGTACAAGATTATCCAAGGAAAATCCATATCCTGATGAAGCATGGCGGTCCTGCAATCCTTGTCCAGGTAGTCCGCCACTCCATGTACAAACTTGCTCACTCAAGCTCTCCGAGCAACCACTAACTCTGGTGCGTACTTGGACAAACGAGTGAACTCTAAGGAATACTCCTACACTGTCATCTTCCCTTGTCTCGTATCCTCTCCCTAATAAGTTTGAAATTCTTCACACTCATGAAAAATACTCTAGTTAACACGTCTTTCAGACTCCCTAGGACACACCTAAACCTGAGGCTCAGATACGAAGTTTGTCACGACCCGAGCATGGACCCCCAATCGTAACACGGTATCGAGAACCACGAATGGTTCCAAGCTAACCTAGCATGAACATAACATCTTCAAAAGCATAAAAATGTGTAGAAGTAAAGCATGAACATGACACAAGTAAAATCTAGATATTATCAATCATATAGTAAGTGAAAAACAAGCACACACTGTCGTAAATCTATCATTAAGTTTGAAAAGCCTCTAAATCATACAATGAGATGATGGAAAAAGCCCTCAACTAGCTCTGTTAAGTCTGTTACTGATAATACATGAAAGAGCATAAGCCAACAACTAACGTCCTCAGATGATAAGGACTCACCAAGAGTTGGGCTATGCTGGAGCAAGAGTGAATCTAGAGACAAGGCTGAGACTGAATACCCGAACCTATATCATGAGATTATATAGTGTATAAGTATGCATTAAGTACTTTGAATGTACCGAGTATAGGGGGTATGTAAAAATATGAAAGTAAAACGGTAATCTGAGATCATAAGAATGAGATAAGCTAAAACATAAGATTCTAATCATCACTAAAAGTAATGGATCAAGGTTTTCAAAACTAATTCATAAAGCTGAACATGACTGAAATCATAAGTAAAGTCTCATAAACTTCATATTAAGCTACGACATCATAAGTTATATATCATGAATCATAAATATGAACATATATAGAAAATCATGGAATAGTGGGAGATTTTCATAACCGACATAATCTAAGTGAGCACTCATGGAGCCCAGCTTGTGACCCTAGTTGGGAGGTGTGTTCCTATCTTTCCAAGGGTAATAACCATGAAAGGCATGATATCACTCGTGGGCCTCTTAGAGAAAAAGGGGAGAAACCCCTATCATGACTACGGTGGCACATAATTCTGAGACTTGGGTGCGCTAGAACCCCGACCTATTCGGTTTTAATTACTGCTCCTAAAACTTATACAATACTCATATCATAATCATGAAACATGGTTTTACATGGGCTAGTTTAAAAACATGATGAATACATAGATTACTTGACATACGTGAACAAGCTACGAAAACAAGTGTTGAAAATTACAGCCATGATACATAACTTGAAATTCAAGAAAATACATGCTTGCTTGAGCAAGAGCAATTCATCATAACTTGAAATTAGAAATTCATGAGGATTTTCATAGAAATCATGTAATCATAATTATAAAACGTGGACAGATTCATGAGGAAACCAAAATCATAAAGGATCATGGAGTATTTCATCAAATTAGATCAAACACTAGAAGTTAATAAAAATCATAGTTGAGACTTATAGAAATTGAAATCATGAAATTAGACTTGAGATTAGGCATGAGGCTGGAAGGAATCCCGCACTCATAAACCCCCATACATGGGCTTTTGATAATTTCTTGCTTAGATTTGAGACCTAAGAGAACTGAGAAGAAGAAGAACCCTAATTGTTTGAGAGCCTTGAGAGGATGAATCTTCAATTTACAGTGTTGAAAATAATGAGTGTTTAGGATAAGTTTAACCCTTAAACACTCCCCTTAGAAAATCCAAAACGACATCATTTAGGAGTTAAAAGCATTGGAAGTTAAAAAAATACCCTTGAGTAATAACACTTAAAACATTGCCAGCCAATCATCACGACTCGTACCACGAGTCGTTGGTTCTCACCACGACTCATGGTGACCAATCATTGAAAATTGGACCTCCATCCTATGATTCCTCATTACGGGTCATAACTTGTCACAATGACTCATTACACCCACTCGTGATCACTGAAATCAAGTTGCACATTCTATGAACTTCATCTAATAGCTCCTAACCACGAGTCGTACCAACCTACCACGACTCTAACTATGATCTGTTACATGACATCAGGAGTGGTCACTTGAATCATGGTTCTAAACCAATTTCTAAATTGCTGCTCACCATGGGGGAATCACGACTCATCACATCACCCCACAAGTCATGACGTAAGTTGTTACATATTGGTTCTAAAAAGTTTCCACAGACTGCTTACCTTGAGTATGACCACGACTCATGTTTTTTTTTGACAATTAGTACCATGACTTGTTCTGAGGCAAATATCTCACTTTTCTACTGGTTTCTTGCTTCAAGTCTAGGGTCCAATCATGGGAACTTTTGGGGTGTTACATACCCACTTGCTTGTTTCCAATTTGAAATTCAACCTGTGTCTAGGAGAACCCGTTAAACAAGGGTTATGTCTTGAGTTATTGTTGATTGATGCTAACCCAACCTAAATTTTCTCTTTCAAGCCTCATAAAGGTAATCGGGCCGAATTGAGTGACTTTTACCACCAATCAATCACTACAAAGAAAAAATCAATCAAATGTTCATAAGATCAAACTCAATTTTAACAAATTGGGATCATTAAGGCTAACAACCCTAGATCTAGGTTTAGTTAACCATAGCATGAAGATGAAGAAGAGCAATGTAATTAGACATTCTTACCAAGAGAAATTGGAATCTTCAAATAGATGAAAGAAATTCTTCAAATTATAATCTAGATATACAATCTACTTTGAAACTAGGGGTATTCTAGCTCTTTTCTACTCTCTATACTAAGTATGAACTGAATCATGAAAAAGATCCCTTAAAATTACAAGAAAAATGTACTTATACTATGTCCCAAAAAGCCCATTGAATATCGGAGTGCCAGGTGTGTAGGGATGGACCGTCCTTTGAGAGGTCATTTACTTTTCTACTTCTTTCCCTTAGTTTGTCGTCATTTGAACGATGGACCATTCTTTGAAAAGACGGTCTGTACTATCATGCCCCAAGACTAGGGTAGGGCACGACTAGCTCGTGACTCCAAAATGATCGAGAAATCGACTATATAGCATCTGAACAGCAACCCTTAGACCAATAGAGCCACCTTGCATAGTCAGTTATAGCGTAGAAATGGACCAACCAGGTCTCAAAAAACATAACAAATATAGTGTTTCGATAAAGGCATGATAAAAATTGAAATAAACTGCAGAAGGCCAGCAGGCCACAAACTTAGCTGAAACTGAACCATTGTACAACAAGTCCACAAAAGCCTCTAAGATAGTAAACAATATTGAATGCACGGGATAGGGCCCCAGCCTACCCATATGTACATTAATAACTCAAAATGACCAAACCAAACACAAGACTCCTGAAGTAAAGGAGCATACCGACTCTTTGCTGGATCTGGGATCCTATTGCAATGGTTGATCCAAGCCACTATCTGTACTTGCAGAATGATTGTAGGAGTACCTAGGTGAAGGGATTTCAGAACAAAAGATGCAGTGATATGTAAAACTAAAAATGTTTAATAAAGCAAGGCCAAAGATAAACTAAACCAGAGAAGGGAATAGCAACAACCTGACACTCTGGTGCCTGTCAACAAAAATAATGGCAAATAACAACTGAACATAGCTCGAAAGATATGGCGGATATATAATATATAACTCTACAACTTGCTACCCAATATGCAGACTCTATGCATGAGTATAACATAACTGATTCAAATGCCAACACTTTTGATACTTGGACTGGAGTTTATGAGAATTGACTCGGTAACTTCCTGATACTTTGACCAGGGATTAGTTATGGCTGCCTGACACACGGACAAGGACTTTAAGAGTTGCCTGATACATGGACTAGGATTTTCATACACAATCCTTCGCACAATCAACCATCTGATACTTGAATCAGAGAAGGCGTGTGACATCGCACCTTCAACCATTTGATACTTGGACTAAAGAGGGCATGTGGCAAATAAAATACAAACCATGCAAATAAGCAAACTAATATTTAGACCAGTAACTGAACAATGTAAAATAATTGACTTAGATAAAAGGTCCAACTCAAAGGACTAACTGAAGACAACACACCTAGAAACTGACAGAAGGTGACATAAAACGTATCTTGAATTTGAAGCTTAACACAAACATGAGACTCGAAGAACATGATACTAGACCTTGCTGACAGGTTATTAGAACCAACCCTGGATATTTAGAACCAACTTTAGAATACATGGATTCCACTTGAATATTTGGATTCCACTTAGAAATCTTAAACTCGACTTGAACTCAACTTGGAGTACTTAGGCTTAATTAGAGATACTTAGCGTCGACATTTTCTTACCTTAAAATTCGATAATATGATAACTTTCCAATAGCTCAAGGATTAGGAGTTATGGAATCTATTTTGAGCCTTAGGATCATTAAAACATATATACATAATGGTAGGTGACCATATTAAGGATTTTCTGCGTTGATACCCTCATTTACCTTTACTAGCTTGACATTCGTTCTTAGCATATGTGATTCTTATTTTTCCGTCTTAGCTTCATTAATAGTTTAATTCGAAGACTAGAACTTCATAAATTATAAAAATATTATATGCAACATAATATAAAGGACCAGCTAACATTGCCCACGCTGAGGGGTCTCCAACTCGATGTAAATATACGACAACAATCGACAAGATATTACACTTTAAACGCCTCATTTGGGATTGACATAATCCTAACATTTAGCTTCAATAAAACATGGAAGTTAAATATTAAATGTATATTAACATACTTCCTAAACACACATAAGAATCTTGATGGTTCATTCAACTTACAACGCACAAATCGTGCTTGAATGAATGACGGACGGGATGCCTTACATACCTTGTTCTGACTAGATTTCTTTATCCGACTTTCTTCTTCAATGAACAGCCTTAAAACTTATTAATATATTGAATTTATAGGTCAGAAAAAACTTAATATTTATCAAAATTTTAATCCAAAATAAATTTCCAATTGGCAGCCACAACAACAACAACAACTCACGGCAACATCAACAAATTTAGCCATTTTCATAACTTGTTTTCACTAGCTTTTGAGGGGGAAACGAAGAGGTAAAATTACCTAAAATTTTCTGATATTCTTCCATATAATGTTATGTATATTTACAGATGAATACAATTCCCAAAATCCTAGAAAAACAGAACAAGAATTCAGCCCAAAACAGTTCCAACGGCAGCTCACCTAGCTGCAAATTTTCCAGTTTTTTTGCTTGCAAGATGAGGGGTTTAAAAGGGGTAAAATTCTTACCTTTACTCTTGGATTCAATACCTATTCAAAGTAGGCCATATAGGCAGTACAAACAAGCTTTAAAATTCAGCCAATCTCCTCCAATTTATTGCAAAAACGAGCCCCAAAAACAGTCATCAAAAGGGCAGCCCCATGGCTTCCACCGCCCAGCTTTGGCTAGGATTTCATACAAGTTTAATAGATAGAATACCTTAATAGTTTAATTGATGTAGTTCTTGGATAAGAGAGGAGTGTTCTCATTTAGTAATTTTCCAAAAAAATGCAACCCCTTTCTGTTCAAAACGCAGAAAAAAAGCTCACAACCACACCACCTTCACTTGCAAACAATCTCTTAACTTGTCTTGTAATTTGGTTGCACTTAGCTTGATGTTTCCTTTTCACATTACCGTATTTATTTTCTGGAAATTTGAGAGAATATAAGGGTGGAAACAAGCAGCTCAATTCTGGAAACTTTTATAAATGAAATCTAAGCCAAACATTAGATCTTTAAACATTTAGGGCGGTGGCAACATCACTGCTTGATAGTGCCAATGTAAAATGTGTATAATATTTTTATTCCAAACTCTGATTGATGAGAGGTTTGATGTTCAGAAAACTAGGCACAAATAACTTTAATTTAATAGGTTGTAGGACTCCTAACTCATTATAGATTGGGAGATATAATTGTTTAAAGTTGATCCTTACTTATGAACTTCACATACTCTTTGCTTTTTCCTTCGTACATGTTTCCCTCCTCACCTACGACAAATATATAGGACGTACTTCCCTTAACATAGCGTACAAATATCAAATAATCACCAAAAAATTTTTGGGGTGTAACATCCTCCCCCTTTAGGAGCATTTGTCCTCGAATGATAATTAACTTCTCTTAGCATGCTTCAACATACGTACTCAATAACTTATGTACCAAATACATACCTCGATATTACATCGACATCATAAACAGCTGAAGATTCTTCTTCTTCATTTCTTCCTCAGCCCCCCAAGTTACTTCCTCGATGTTATTACTTCGCCATAACAGCTTAATCGAGGCAGCTTCTTTGGTCCATAGTTTCCTGACCTTCCAGGCAAGAATAGTAACTGGGACCTCTGTGTACGTATCTCCTTAGAAATATGGACATTAGGAATAGGCATAATATGGTTTAGGTCTCCTATACACTTCCGCAATATCTAAATATCAAATACTGGATGGATTGCCACTAACTCTAGTGGCCACTCCAACTCATAGGCTACTTTTCCTACTCTATAGATAATTCTATATGGTCCAACATATCTAGGGCTCAAATTTCCTTTTTGGCCAAATTGCATGACGCCTTTCATAACTGACACTTTCAGGAAGATCCAATCATCAACAATGAACTCCAACGCTTGATGGCGTACATCAACATAAGATTTCTGCCTGCTCTGAGCTATCTGAAGTAGATCTGTAATAAGATTCACTTTGTTAATAGCATGCTAAAGTAGCTGGCCCTAATACCTCTACTTTGCTGAGTTCAAGCCAGCCTATTAGCGATCTACACTTTTGCCCATATAAAGCTCCATATGGAGCCATTTGAGTGCTTTCCTAATAGATATTATTATAGGAAAATTCTGTTAAAGGGATATGATCATCCAAAACTCCTCCAAAGTCTAAAATACAGGAACACAACATATATTCAAGCGTGTGGATGGTGGTTCATCCTATCCATCTGTCTAGGCATGAAATGCGGTGCTAAGATTCACCTAAGTGCTTAGGCCCTTCAAGAATTTTGTCATAAACTGAGTGCCTGTATCTGAAATAATGGACAATGGAATGCCATGCAGGCGAACTATCGCAAGGATATACAGCCTAGCATAATCTTCCGCAGCATATGTCATCCTAATCGGCAAAAAGTGAGTTTATTTAGTCAAGCTATCTACTATTACCCAAATGGAGTCACACTTCCTGCTCTCCTGTGGCAACCCAGAAATAAAATCCATATTAATCACCTCCCATATCCAGGCTGGAATCTCTATATTCTAAGTTAAGCCTCTGGGTCTCTGGTGCTCGACCTTTACCTGCCAAAAATTAGGACACTGGACCACAAAACCTCTGATATCCTTTTTCATGTCGTTCTACCAGTACAACTGTTTCAGGCCACGATACATCATCGTGGCACCTGGATGTACTAAATACCGAGAGTAGTGAACTTCACTCATATTATAACTTGCCCACATTTGTCACACATCAACGAGTCTAGTATTTAAGGACTCTATCTGGGCCACACTCGAACAAGGACAACTTCTATTGTGGAATGTTATCTCTTAGCACTGCCAATTGTGAATCCTCATATTGTTTCTGCGTAACTTTTGACACCAGGGAGGATTCTGCAATATTTGGAACTACCAGGCCTCCATCTTTAGTATCTAGCAGTCGAATAAGCAGATTAACTAACTGCCGTATAGTCTTTACCATTTCAACTTTGTCAGCTTCTATATCACTTAAACTGCCCTTAGACTTGCGGCATAATGCTCCAGCAACAATATTATCTTTGCTAGGATGGTATAGAATGCTAACATCATAATCATTTCAGCAATTCTACCACCTTCTCTATCCTAAATTCAATTTCTTCTATTGGAACAGGTATTGAAGGCTCTTATGATCAGTATAAGTATTAACATTTTCCCCATACAGGTAGTGACACCAAATCTTCAGCATGAACATCACCGCTGCTAACTCTAGATCATGAGCAGGGTAATTCTGCTCATGCTTTGCCAGTTGCCTCGAAGCATAGGCAATGACCTTGCTGTGTTGCATCCAAACACAGCCTAAGCCAACCCCAAAAGAATCATAATAAACCACATAACCCTCTGCACCTTCTGGAGGAGTCAAGACAGGTGTGGAAGTCAACTTATCTTTCAACTCCCAAAAACTATCTTCGCATGCCTCTTACCGCTAGAACTTAGATTCTTTATGAATCAACTTTTTCAATAGTGCAGAGATAATAGAAAACCCTTCCACAAACCTGTGATAGCAATATGCCAAACCCAAAAAGCTATGAACCTCTGTAGGATTCAAGGGTCTAGGCTAACTTTTTACCGCATCTATATTCTGACTAACCACTCTTATACCTTTAGTTGTAATCACAAGACCAAGGAAAGCCACATATGTTAGCCAAAATTCACATTTAGAAAATTTAGCATACAACCTATGCTCTTGGAGAGTCTGTAACACAACTCTCAGGTGTTTGCATGATCGGCCTCTGATCGTGAATAAATCAGGATGTCAACAATGAAGATAATCATAAATACATCATTAAACTACTTAAACACACTATTCATCAAATCCATAAAAGTTGTTGGGGCATTTGTAAGCTCAAATGACATTGCTAAAAACTCATAGTGGTCGTACCTAGTCTTGAAGATAGTCTTAGGGATATAAACTTCCCTAACCCGTAACTGATGGTACCCGGACCTTGAATCAATCTTCAAAAAGCATCTGGCTGTAACACCCAGAAACTTTCCTAGATCAAATTTAGAAGTTGCATGAAAAACCACAGAAACCAGAAATTTTTCTGTCTCAGACGACCCCCACAATGGACCATTGGTGGAACCAACGAACCGTTGTAAGTTGTCGTGGTTAGTAGAAGCCTTCATTCGAGGGGGAACAATGAGACATAGGATGACCCGTTGTTCCTAACAACAAGTCGTCCTGTCGTCCCTTGAATCCTGAATTCAAGGGCCTACAGGACCCTTCCCTAAGACAACGAGAGGGAACAATGACCCGTGGTAGACTCCAACGAGTCGTTGTAACCACTCGTCATCTACTTCCAGGCCCCTGCAGTGTAGACCACGAGTCTATACAATGACCCATTGGTCCTACCAATGAGTCGTTATGTTGATCGTTATTTCAAGGCCCTGTTTTCTTACCACTACCAACGGAAGGTATCAACGACCCGTTGTTTCTTGCAATGGATCGTTGTACCCTATCATGGACCAGCTCCAGTAAACCTAGTTTCTGAACCTAGAAACCATGGCTGGATTCAACGGGTTGTCTTTTTGACCAAAGACCCATTCTGAGGCTTGTGTATTCCTGTCGGCTAGATTTCAGTTTCAGTTCCTAGGGTTACTTTTGTAATTTCCCACCTTTTTAATCCCTAAACCACATCATCCTAAGGTCACTTAGGAGGAAGAAAAGGGAATAGAATGACATTTCCCCCTCACTTTCACTCATCCTCTAAAAATCAAAACTTAAAAATAGAAAGGGAGTTCAGAACAGTAGCTAGGGCAAACGTCAACCTTATAAATTTTCACTAGAGTTTCTTCTACAGGTATGTGGGAATTAAGAAAGGAGATTGTTCTCCCCTTGTGTCCCCCAAAACCCTCTCTCAGTCAAATTTTAGTCCTAGCCCTGAACTTACGAAATTTAAGATATTGTTATTTGTTCGTGATCAATTCTTGTGGAACCCTATTTTATGTTCATTGTAGTTAATTTCCATCGGCTTGTGACTAAAATGATGCTTACTCCAGTGAAGTAGTATTTTTGCCTAACTTTTGGAGCAGAAACTAGAATCCTGTGTGTTTGTTGACTTATTGAATCATGTTTTAAAAATCCTTCAAAGTTAGGAAATTCCTATAGTAATTGTATGCATCAGAAACTCAATCTCAGTTAGAAATTTATTTTCTTAGTATCACTCAAGAATGTCAGTTCAGTGTTAGTCATAGTATTAGAATCATTCAATGTTAATCAATAATGGTGGCTAATCAGTTTGACTATAGTCTTTTCTCGAGGTGTCAGTGGTGCCTCTCAGTTATTAGACTCATACTCACATTATAGTTATTTGTTCCATTAGGCAGTCATAACCTTCCAATTATAGCTCTGACCATCTCCCGGACCCCAGTTCAGTTATCAGTTGTTCTCTAGATGGTTACGACTCTTCCAGACAAGCAGCTCTGACCAGTCTTAGAACTTCGTTTCCAAATATGGTCCTATAAGATGCTTAGGGAACTCTCTGATAGTATCCCTAGGTCAGTATACTCTTGGACCACAGTATCAAGCTATCCGCTTGTCAGTAGCAGTAGTAATAGGATTATCCAGTGGGAGTAGGACTTATCACCGGAAGGGCCGGGGTTCCAGTGCACCCAGGTTGTAGAACAACGTTGGTACCGTAGGTTATATATTTACTTGGCCTCATGGCCCCTTTGACTGTGATTCTCACAGTCCATGCCTTTATACCCTGGCAAGGTATATTGGGTCCTGCCAGTAGGGTGTATACATACTCCACATTTACCTCACGTGGTTATATGTCGGTTATAGCCTCTCCCACTAGTCAGTTAAGTTTACTCTCAGATTCTTTAGTTCAGATTAGTATTTCAGACTCAGTATCTCAGACTTAGGGCATGTTTATGACCATCAGCCAGGGTCACTTTTGACCATATCATTTTTATACTAGTTGTGTTAGTTTTCAGCATTTCAGTTGGTCATTTCATTTCGTATCAATTCAGTACCATTTCTATCAAGTTATTCATGTTTTTCTCACTTACTCAGTACATTCAAAGTACTGATGCATACTTTTATGCTATATCGTTTCATGATACAACTGCAGGTTCTCAGACTCAGTACCGCTAGACGTCGCAGTTCATATTCTCCATCTAAGCAATTGAAGTGTGAGTCCTCATCATCCGAGGGAATTATTTATTTCTTTCAGTCATATATTTGTTTCAGTTAGACTTAGAGTTAGCTGGGGGCTTGTCCCAGCAACTCCTCAGTTAGATGGCTTTCAGACAGACATGATTTTCAAATTTATTAGTATTACTCAAGTGTTTTGAACTTTATGTTTTCAGACTTATCTTCCATAAATGTTTTTATGATTTTATTTAAAAGTTCCACTGTGCATGTTTACTAAGAATGCTAGTGAATGGTAGACCAGGGGTTGACTTGGGGTAACTTGTGGCTTCAAGTACCGTGTTACATCCAGGGTGTAGACTCGGGGCATGACAAACTTGGTATCAGAGTGCTAGGTTTAGAGTATCCTTGGAATGACTGAAAGCCATATCGAGTAAAGTCCTTTTCATTGCTGTGAAGCGCACCACACTTAAGACGAGGAGGCTACGAGATGTTATTAGGAAAATTCCCTTTTGTTCATATTCTTTATCGTGCGTCAAAGTTCAATTCTATAAATGTTCTTCTAATTTGTTCTCTATTTCGTTTCAGTGAACCATGCCTCCCAGACACGGTAATGGAAGAAGGGCCGGAAATGCCAATAGACCTGCCCCACCAGCCCTAGCAGCTCCTCAAGAAGATTCAGTTTCTACCGCAGAGTTTAGAGAGGCCATTCAGTTACTGGCTCAAACCGTGACAAATCAGGTGAATCAACAGGTGGTACCTATGAACACAAATATGGTCCGCGACAGCTGCTCGGGTACGAGATTTTATACGGATGAATCTTCCGGATATCCATGGATCAAAGGTGGGGGAGGATCCCCAAGAGTTTGCAGATGAGGTTAGGAAAATTACCTGCATTATGGGTGTCAGCTCCTTCGAGAGTGCTGACCTTGCTGCCTATCAGCTTAAAGGGAGCCCAGGTTTGGTATGAGCAGTGGAAGGAGGGGCGGCCAGCAGGAGCAGGACCAGTTGAGTGGCAGGAGTTCCACACGACTTTCTTTGATAGGCTTTTCCCCCGGGAGCTGAGGGAGGCGAAGATGGAAGAATTTATGAACCTGTGACAGGGCAACACGATGGTGGAGGAGTATGCTCTGGAGTTTACTAGGTTATCAAAGTATGCTCCAGAGATGGTAGCTGAGCCAAGGGCTCGCATGCTGAAGTTCGTCGATGGGTCCTCAAGGAGTGCAGGATCGCGATGCTGATCAAGGACATGGACCTCTCTAGACTAATTATTTATGCCCAGTAAATTGAGGCTGAAAAGCTGAAGGATATGGAGAGAAAGAACAAGCGGGCAAGAACTGTCCATTAAGATTTCGGCCATCAGAGGTCTAACAGTGGTAGCCGCCCACAATAGCAACAGCTGAAGGCCCCAACACCTAGTTCAGCCAGTGCCCCAACCTTTAGGTCCTCCAAAGATCAGAGGGGTGGGTCATCTGGCACTCAGTCTCAGGCTCACAATACAGGGAACAGGTATCTAGTTTTCCCAAGTGCGGCAAGAATCATCCTGAAGAGTCTCTACAGGGAAGAAAGGGCTGTTTTTGATGTGGACAACTTGTGCACCGACTCAGAGAGTGTTCGTCAGCAGGGCGAGAGAGATCACAATCCACTACCTCAACAGCTCCAATAGGCCGACCAACTCAGCCGGCCAACTCATCAGGTACAGATGGCGGTCAGCGCCAGAATCATTTCTATGCTCTATCTTCTCATCAGGATTAGGACAGCTCACCTGATGTAGTTACTGGTATGTTACGTCTCTTCCATATAAACATATATACCCTCTTAGATCCAGAAACTACTCTTTCATTCGTGACTCCAAATATAGAAGTTCAGTTCAATATAAGTCCAGAGGTCCTCTCAGAACCATTCTCAGTCTTTACCCCAGTTGGCGAGTTAGTTAAAGCCAACCAGGTGTATAGAAACTGCCTAGTCTCAGTCTTGAATAAAGTAATTCCAGCTAATCTCGTAGAGCTAGACATGGTCGACTTCGACCTTATTCTCGGCATGGATTGGTTACATTCCTTCTATGCTTCAGTCGACTGCAGAACTAGAGTTGTCAGGTTCCAATTTCCAAATGATCCCATATTAGAATGGTCGGGCAGCAACTCAACGCCTAAGGGTAGGTTTATTTCCTACATTAAGGATTAGAAACTCATTTCCAATGGTTGCCTATACCACCTGGTGCGGGTCAAGGTATCCAACTCTTAGACCCTAGCCATTCAGTCAGTTCCAGTTGTCAGCGAGTTCCCAGATGTGTTTCCTGAGGATCTTCCCAAAGTTCCCCCTAAACGGGAAATAAACTTTGAAATAGATCTCCTCACAGATGCTCAGCCCATCTCCATCCCTCCTTAAAGAATGGCTCTAGCTGAGCTTAAGGAGTTGAAGGAGAAATTAAAGGATCTTCTTGATAAGGGTTTTATCAGACTCAGCATCTCTCCCCGGGGTGCTCCAGTGTTATTCGTGCGTAAGAAAGATGGTACCCTCAGAATGTGCATTGATTACCATCAGTTGAACAATGTCACAGTTAAGAACAAGTACCCTCTACCCAAAATTGATGATCTGTTTAACCAACTGCAGGGAGCTAGCTGTTTCTCCAAGATTGATCTCGGGTCAGGGTACCATCACCTAAGGGTTAGTGAGTGTGACATACCGAAAACAACATTAAGAACTCGGTAAGGACACTACGAGTTTGTGGTGATGTCCTTTGGGTTAATGAAAGCCCCAGCAGCCTTCATGGACTTGATGAACAAGGTTTTCAAGCAGTACCTAGATATATTGGTCATTGTACTTATCGACGACATTTTGGTGTACTCCAGAAATGAGGAAGAGCATGCCAATCACCTAAGGTTAGCATTACAGACCCTCAAAGATCGCCAGTTACTCGCTAAGTTCAACAAGTGTGAATTCTGGTTGAAGTCTGTGACCTTCTTGGGTCATGTGGTCTTAGGTGAGGGGATACAAGTAGATCCTCACAAGATTGCAGCAGTGAAAGATTGGCCTAGACCTACCTCTCCCACTGAAATTAGGAGTTTCTTGGGCTTAGCAGGATATTACCGACGGTTTGTGAAATGTTTCTCCTCCATACCATCTCCTCTGACCAAGTTAACCTAGAAAAAGGTTAAATTTCAGTGGTCGGATGAGTGTGAGATGAGTTTTTAGGAGTTAAAGACTCGACTCACAACCACTCCAGTTTTGACCCTGCCAGAACGAACAGATGGGTTTGTTGTATATTTTGCACCTCCAGAGTTGGACTTGGTTGCGTTTTGATGCGCGGGGAAAAGTGATAGCCTATGCCTCCAGACAACTCAGAATCCATGAGAAGAACTACCTGACTCATGACTTGGAGTTGGCAGCGGTGGTATTCGCGTTAAAAATACAGAGACACTACTTCTAAAGGGCTCACGTGGATGTGTTCACAGATCACAAGAGCCTTCAGTATGTGTTCAGCAAGAAGGACCTAAACCTGTGTCAGAGATGGTGGTTGGAGCGGCTAAAGGACAATGACATGAGTGTGCTGTACCACCCGGGTAAGGCCAATGTTGTGGCTGACTCCCTAAGAAGACGGTTTACAGGAAGTGTAGCTCACTTCGAGGAAGACTAGAGGGAGCTAGCGAAAGAAGTTCATAGGCTAGCCTCGTTAGCGGTGCAGTTGGTGGATTCAACTGAAGGTGGCATTGTGATGCAAAGAGGGTCAGATTTATCCTCGGTAGTTGATGTCAAATCCAAATAGGATGAGGATCCCATTTTACTTAAGCTTAAGGAAGCAGTCATCAAAAAAGAGATTGAAACTTTCTCCCAAGGGGGGATGGGATGCTCCGTTACAAGGGCAGGTTGTGTGTATCGGATGTTGGTAAGTTGAGATAGCAGATACTGGTCGAGGCACACAGCTCGAGATACTCTATTCACCCTGGTGCTACTAAAATGTACCGCGACTTGCGGGATATTTACTGGTGGAATGGCATGAAAAGGGATATTGTGGAATTTGTAGCACAATGCCCGAACTTCCAACAAGTCAAGGTAGAACAACAGAGACCCGGAGGCATGACTCAAGATATCAGTATACCCACTTGGAAGTGGGAAGAAGTAAATATGGACTTCATTAAAGGTCTACCCCGGACTCGGCAGAAGCATGACTCGATCTGGGTAGTAGTAGATCGGATGACTAAGTCAGCTCACTTCCTCCGAGTCAAAACCACAGACTAAGCTGAGGACTATGCTAGAATTTATATTCGGGAGCTGGTCAGACTTCATGGGGTGCCCTTATCTATTATCTCAGATAGAGGTACCCAATTCACCTCTCACTTCTGGAAGTCTTTTTCAGAAAGGATTACGTACCCAGGTCAAGCTCAGCACAACCTTCCACCCACTGACTGATGGTCAAGCTAAGCAGACCATCCAGACCCTAGAACATATGTTTAGGGCATGTGCAATCGATTTTAAGGGTAATTGGGATGACCATTTGCCTCTTATCGAGTTCTCTTACAACAACAACTACCATTCCAATATCTAGATGGCTCGATTTGAAGCATTGTATGGTAGAAGGTGTAGAACGCCTACAGGGTGGTTTGAAGTTGGTGAAAGTACCTTGATAGGGCCATACTCAGTGCATGAGGCGATGCAGAAAGTTTAACTCATTTGAGAAAGGTCGAAAATAGCTCAGAGCCATCAAAAATCTTATGCCGATGCGCGGAGAAGAGAGTTGGAGTTTGCAGTTGACGACAGGGTATACCTAAAGATTTCACCCATGAAATGGGTGATTAGATTTGGGAAAAAGGGAAAGCTCAGTCCACGATATGTAGGACCCTATAAGATTCTGAGATGGATTGGTAAGGTGGCCTATGAGCTAGAGTTACCTTCAGAACTAGCAGCAGTACACCCGGTTTTCCATGTGTCACTTCTAAAGAAGTGAATCGGTGATCCAACTTCAGTAGTGCCCTTAGACAACGCGGAGATAAAGGATAGTCTCACATACGAGGAGGTACCAGTCCATATCCTTGACCGTCAGGTTCGTAAGCTAAGGAATAAGGAGATAGCTTCAGTCAAGGTGCTACAGAGAAATAAGCAAGTTGAAGGAGCCACATGGGAAGATGAAGCAGACATGATAGCCAGATACCCTCACTTTTTCCCTTCCAGTTCAGAACCAGAATCAGGTATTAAATCCCTTCTCAATACTCTACTTAGTTCCGCACTCATCAGCCTCATTTATATTTCCTAAGTGCATTCTAGTTTCATCAGCTCTATTAGTACGGTTGAGTCAGTTCGGAGTCAGTTACTCCTTCAGAAATCACTCGTAGCCTCAATTTTTGAAATCTCATATCTTTTCCTAATTTTGGTCTTCATTCGGGGACGAATGATCCTAAGGTGGAGATATTGTTACACCTTGAAACTTTTCTAGACCAAATACAGACGTTGCATGAAAAACCACAGACACCAGAAATTTTTCTGTCTCATACGACCCCCACAAAGGACCGTTGGTGGAACCAACGAACCACTGTAAGTTGTCGTAGTTAGTAGCAGCCTTCCTTCGAGGGGGAACAATGAGACATAGGATGACCCGTTGTTCCTAACAATGAGTCATCCTGTCGTCCATTGAATCCTAGGTTCAGGGGTCTATCAGAACCTTCCTTGATACAATAAGAGGGAACAATGGCCCGTGGTAGACTCCAATGAGCCATTGTGACCACCCGTCATCTTCTTCCAAGCCCGTGTAGTGTAGACCAAGAGTCTATACAATGACCCATTGGTCCTACCAACGAGTCCTTGTGTTGACCGTTGTTTCAAGGCCCTATTTTCTCAACAATACCAACGGAAGGTATCAATGACCCATTGTTTCTTGCCACGGATCATTGTACCCTACCATGGAACAGCTCCAGTAAACCTAGTTTGTGAACCCAGAAACCACGGTTTTTTTCAATGGGCCTTCGTTTTGACCAACGACCCATTCTAAGGCCTGTGGATTCATGTCGGCTAGATCTTAGTTTTAGTTCCCAGGGTTACTTTTGTAATTTTCCACCTTTTAATCCCTAAACCACATTGTTTTAGGGTCACTTAGGAGGGAGAAAAGGGAATAGAACGACATTTCCCACTCAGTTTCACTCATCCTCTTAGAATCATACGTAGAAATAAACAGGGAGTTCAGAACAGCGGCTAGAGAAAACGTCAACCTTCTAAATTTTTTCCCAGAGATTTTCACCAGAGTTTCTTCTACAGGTATATGGGAATTCAGCAAGGAGNTAAGATATTGTTATTTGTTCATGATTAATTCTTGTGGAACCCTATTTCATGTTCATAGTAGTTAATTTCCACTGGTTTGTGACTAAAATAATTCCTACTCCAGTTAAGTAGGATTTTTCCTAAATTTTGGAGAAGAAACTAGAATCATGTGTGTTTGTTGACTTATTGAATCATGTTTTAAAAATCCTTCAAAGTCAGGAAATTCCTATAGTAATTGTATGCATAAGAAACTCAGTCTCAGTTAGAAATTTATTTTCTCAGTATCACTCAGCCCTCCGAGAGTGCTGACCTGGCTGCCTATCAGCTTAAAGGGGTAGCCCAAGTTTGGTATAAGCAGTGGAAGGAGGGGTGGCTAGCGGGAGCAGGACTGGTGGAGTGGGAGGAGTTCCAAACGGCTTTCTTGGATAGGTTTTTCCCCTGGGAGTTGAAGGAGGAGAAGATGGAATAATTTATGAACCTACGACAGGGCAACAAGACAGTGGAGGAGTATGCTATGGAGTTTACCAGGTTATAAAAGTATGCTCCAGAGATGGTAGCTGAGCCAAGGGCTTGCATGCTAAAGTTCGTCAACGTAGTATCTAATCTTGTCCTCAAGGAGTGCAGGACCGCGATTCTGATCAAGGAAATGATCCTCTCTAGCCTAATTATTTATGCCTAGCAAATTGAGGATGAAAAGCTGAAGAATATGGAGAGAAAGAACAAGCGGAAAAGAACTGAACATTCAGATTTCAGCTATCAGAGGTCTAGCAGTGGTAGCCGCCCACAGCAGCAACAACTGAGGGCCCCAACACCTAGTTCAGCCAGCGCCCCAACCTTTTGGTCCCGCCAGGATTGGAGGGGTGGGTCATCTGGCACTCAGTCTCAGGTTCACAGTATAGGGAATAGGTATCCAGTTTACCCCAAGTGCGGCAAGAATCATCCTGGAGAGTGTCTACATGGCAGAGAGGGCTGTTTTGGATGTGGACAGCTTGGGCACCGACTCAGAGAGTGTCCGTCAGTAGGGCAAGTGATATCATAATCCACTACCTCAGCAGCTCCAGCAGGTCGACTAGCTTAGTAGGCCAACTCATCAGGTACAGATGGCGGTCAGCGCCAGAATCATTTCTATGCTCTATCTTCTCGACAGGATTAAGAAAGCTTACCTGACATAGTCATTGGTATGTTACGTCTCTTCCATCTAAACGTATATGCCCTCTTAGATCCAGTAGCTACTCTTTCGTTCATGACTCTATATATAGCAATTCCGTTTGATATAAATCCAGAGGTCCTCTCAGAACCATTCTCAATCTTCACCCCAGTTGGCGAGTCAGTTAGAGCCAGCCGGGTGTATAGAAACTGCCCAATCTCAATCCTGAATAAAGTAATTCCAACTTATCTTATAGAGCTAGACATGGTTGACTTCGACCTTATTCTCAGCATGGATTGGTTACATTCCTGCTATGCCTCAGTCGACTGCAGAACTAGAGTTGTCAGGCTTTGATTTCTGAATGAGCCCGTATTAGAATGGTCGAGAAGCAACTCAGCGCCTAAGGGTAGGTTTATTTCCAACCTTAAGGCTCAGAAACTCATTTCGAAAGGATGCCTATACCACATTGTTCGGGTCAAGGATTCCAACTCTGATACCCCATCCATTCAGTCAATTCCAGTTGTCAGCGAGTTCCCAGATGTGTTTCTTGAGGATCTTCCTGGAGTTCCCCCTAAACGGAAAATAGACTTTAGAGTAGATCTCCTCCAGACGCTCAGCCCATCTCTATCCATTCTTATAGAATGGCTCCAGTTGAGCTTAAGGAGATGAAGGAGCAGTTAAAGGATCTTCTTGATAAGGGTTTTATCAGACCTAACATCTCTCCCTGGGGTGCTCCAGTGCTATTCGTGCGTAAGAAAGACGGTAACCTCAGAATGTGCATAGATTACCGTTAGTTGAAAAAGGTCACAGTTAAGAACAAGTACCCTCTTCCAAGAATTGACAATCTGTTCGACCAACTTTAGGAGCCAACTGTTTCTCCAAGATCGATCTCGGGTCTGGGTACTATCAGCTAAGGGTTAGGGAGTGTGACATACTAAAAACAGCATTTAGAACTCGGTATAATCACTACGAGTTTATGGTGATGTCTATTGGGTTAATGAAAGCCCCAACAACCTTCATAGACTTGATGAACAGGTTTTTCAATCAGTACCTGGATATATTCCTCATTGTATTTATCGACAACATTCTGGTGTACTCCAAAAATGAGGAAGAGCATGCCAGTCACCTAAGGTTAGCATTACAGACCCTCAGCGATCACCAGTTATTCGCCAAGTTCAGCAAGTGTGAATTCTGGTTGAAGTCTGTGACCCTCTTGGGTCATGTGGTCTCAGGTGAGGGGATACAGGTAGATCCTCACAAGATTGCAGCAGTGAAAGATTGCCCACACCTACCTCTCCCACTAAAATCAGGAGTTTCCTGGGCATAGCAGGCTATTACCGACGGTTTGTGAAAGGTTTATCCTCCATAGCATCTCCTATGACCAAGTTAACCCAGAAAAAGGTGAAATTTCGGTGGTCGGATGAGTGTGAGAAGAATTTTCAGGAGTTAAAGACTCGACTCACTACCACTCCAATTTTGACCCTTCCAGAACAATCAAATGGGTTTGTTATATATTGTGACGCCTCCAGAGTTGGACTTGGTTTCATTTTGATGTAGCGGGGCGAAGTGATAACCTTTGCCTCCAGATAGCTCAATGTCCATGAGAAGAACTACCCGAATCATGACTTAGAGTTGGTAGCGGTGGTATTCGCATTAAAAATATGGAGACACTACTTGTGCGGGGCTCACGTGGATGTGTTCACAGATCACAAGAGGCTTCAGTATGTGTTCATCCAAAAGGACCTAAACCTGCGTCAGAGATGGTGGTTGGAGCTGCTAAAGGACTACGACATGAGTGTGTTGTACCACCCGGGTAAGGCCAATGTGGTGGCTGACTCCCTAAGAAGATGGTCTATGGAAGTGTATCTCACATTGAGGAAGACAAGAGGGAGCTACCGAAAGAAGTTCATAGGCTAGCCTGGTTAGGGGTGCAGTTGGTGGATTCAGTGAAGGTGGCGTAGTGATGCAAAGCTGGTCAGATTCATCCTTGGTATTCGAAGTCAAATCCAGATAGGATGAGGATCCCATTTTACTTAAACTTAAGGAAGCAGTCATCAGAAAGATATAGAAGCTTTCTCCCAAGGGGGAGATGGGGTGCTCCGTTTCAAAGGCAGGTTATGTGTACCGGATGTTGGAATGTTGAGACAGCAGATACTGGATGAGGCAGACAACTCGAGATATTCTAGTCACCCTGGTGCTACTAAAATGTATTGAGACTTGCAGGATATTTACTGGTGGAACGACATGAAAAAGGATATTGCTGAATTTGTAGCACAATGCCCGCACTGCCAGCAAGTCAAGGTAGAACACTAGAGACTCGGAGGCATGACTCAAGATATCAGTATACCCACTTGGATATGGGAAGAAGTAAATATGGAATTCATTATAGGTCTATCCCAGACTCAGTTGCAACATGAATCGATCCGGATAGTAGTAGATCAGATGACTAAGTCAGCTCACTTCTTCCCAGTCAAAACCACAGACTTAGTTGAGGACTATGCTAAACTTTATATTCGGAAGCTGGTCAAACTTCATGAGGTGCCGTTATCCATTATCTCAGACAGAGGTACCCAATTCACCAATCACTTCTAGAAGTCTTTTCAAAAAGGACTAGGTACCCAGATATGATTAGGAATGAAGTTATACNCCGTTATCCATTATCTCAGACAGAGGTACCCAATTCACCAATCACTTCTAGAAGTCTTTTCAAAAAGGACTAGGTACCCAGGTCAAGCTCAGCACAACCTTTCACCCGCAGACTGATGGTTAAGCTGAGTGGACCATCGAGACCCTAGAAGATATGTTGAGGGCATGCGCAATCGATTTTAAGGGTAATTGGGATGACTATTTTCCTCTTATCGAGTTTGGGTACAATAACAACTACCATTCCAACATACAGATGGCTCCATTTGAAGCATTGTATGGTAGAAGGTGTAGATCCCCTACAGGGTGGTTTGATGTTGGTGAAACTACCTTGATAGGGACAAACTCAGTGCATGAGGCAATGCAGAAAGTTCAGCTCATCCGAGAAGGATTGAAAATAGCTCAGAGCCGTTAAAAATCTTATGCCGATGCGTGGAGAGAGAGTTGGAGTTTGCAGTTGACGACTAGGTATACCTAAAGATTTCACCCATGAAAGGGGTGATGATATTTGTGAAAAAGGAAAAGCTCATTCCATGATATGTGGGACCCTATAAGATTCTGAGACGGAGTGGTAAGGTGGCCTATGAGCTAGAGTTACCTTTAGAACTGGCAGCAGTACACCCAGTTTTCCATGTGTAACTTCTGAAGAAGTGCATCGGTGATCCAACTTCAGTAGTGCCCTTAGACAATGTGGAGATAAAAGGATAGTCTCACATACGAGGAGGTGATCTGGGGCATATTTATATGCCCAAGTGATACTCAATTGC
>JACEIK010001878.1:51575-75727 GCA_018107945.1 Datura stramonium
CTATCCTTTATATGTTTATGTGTTGAGTCAGTTATTACAATATTATTATCTCTTGTTTACAGTTTCAGCCTTACATACCAGTACGTTTCATTCGTACTGACGTCCTTTTGCTTGGGGACCTGTGTTCATGCCGCAGGTGCAGGTAGAGGTCAGGATTTCCAGTTGAGTAGCAGATCGTGAGATCAATGAATGGTTGGTATGCTCCTTTCTTCCTGGAGCTAGGGATTAGTTATTTAGGCTTGAGTTTTGAGATGCAGTTTTGGGTAGGTCGGAGCCCTATTCCGACCATCAGTTAGTTTACTCTTTAGAGGCTTTGTGGACTTAGTGTGTACAGTGTTATTCAGTTTATGGCCTCGTCGGCTCATTGTTGCTTGGTTTAGCACACTATTTGCCTTGGTTGCATTTCAATTGTTTACCCCGTATTGTTGAGACCTTATGGGTCCAGTTTATACTTTAGTTGATTATGATGGGTGTCCTAGATGGCCTAAGTGTTACAATTACAGATGTCATATAGTCGGCTTGTCGATCAATCATGAATCGAGTGCTAGTTGCGCCCTACCCTAGTTTTAGGGCATGACATTAAATCCCTAACAAATAACCATCATACATACACTAAGGCAAGTTCTAGATGCTCCATTATGTACAAAACACAATAATTAAGCTCACCTGACATGGCATCAAGAATCTAGTCTGTTTTCTATAGCTACAAATTCATACAATCACATTGAATGACATTTTTTGTTATTAAGCCCTAAGAATGTCTTGAGTCGGGTTAAAGAACATTATGTATCTCTCATGGAATTCTCACTTATGCAATTAAGATGATCACTTAATTTCCCCTAGCTTTGCTTCTAAGTGGAATGTCAAATAGCACACAAGTGGGTAATGCCTGACTCAGTCCTAAAAATAAAAAGAACGTGACTAAGTTTACCTTAAGACGGTCATCATCCATCTATCATCGGGAAGGGTCACTACTCTATGATGACACTAAAAAATTTGACTCTAAAAGTAAACCAAACAAACAAACTACTAGAGATGAACAAATCACCATAAGAAAAGGCATCATCTAGGTTCATTGTCATTAGAATTACTATCTTTTACAAACTAGAGTTAACCAATCACAAAGCTACTACCAGCATGACAACTAACGCTATATCCTATTACAAATTTAGCAAAGAAAAGATAAACATGAAATATATTTCCTCCACCTCACACTTAAATAATGCATTGTCCTCGGTGTACAAACAAACATATCAAGTAGGGAGAGAAAAAGAACATTCTGGGCCTCTAAGCACAGTTGTCATCATCAGAATTATACTCCTGATTATCATCATCCTCCTCCTTTCCATCAACCTGCATGGCTCCTGTGGTAGCATCATCCTCATCATCATCAATACCATCAGTCAGCATCGTGGGTTCATCATCATCCGACGGCTCCTCAAAAGCTGGTCCCACTCATCAGCATCGCACTCTCAGTGAATGGGTACCTCTCCTCCAGGACTGACATCTACTCATCAGTGGCAGGTCTACCTCCGATCCTCAGCTACAACTCTAACATCCTGAACATGCGACCTCTCTTGCTATCATCCCCAACTTGGCAATCAACTGTAGTGAGAAGTGTGAGCTGTAGGAGTGATAGGCTCGTTGACCGTTGTGACATCCATCATCTTGTTTGCCAAGTTCCGTGTTAGAGATAGATGAAGAATGGACTCTTCTTCCTCAATGCCATCCTCTCTCAAAAACTAAGTCAAGAGATTGCCATGACAATACTTCCATCTGCAGTTGTCCCTCAACCTCCTCATTTTTTCTCTAAGTACCGCATCAAAGTTGATTGGCAGCCCTTTCATCAACATGTAGACCAACACAAATCACTCTGTAGTGATCTCGGTTATATGTGTCCCAAGGAGAATCACGACATAAACAAGCTTCACCCAAACTCTCGCCTCCTTATTCAAGTGAATGCCATTGTTGTCCCTTGCCTAACGAGCTCATGAATTGTTACACCCCATAAGGTTCTAACGTTTACTCGACCTATTCTTACGTTAGTTAAGAGATTTAGAGTGAAATACGTTTGAGAAAAGGGCCCGGGGAAAGGTTGAACAAGCACGGATACAGTACAGCGCGGGAGAAGGCCGGGCCAGCTTCCCAAAGGGGAAACGTGGCATGGACCTTGCTCCTTCGCGTTGGGCCCCGTGGCACGTCCGTAAAATAGTGCGTTGGGGTTCATGCCACGTCTCCCTGTCCACCGCCTCAATTAAATCNATAAATGTTATGTTTCAGCTTTGAGTCATTCGAGTCAGTCCGTCCGTAAAATAGTGCGTTGGGGTTCATGCCACGTCTCCCTGTCCACCGCCTCAATTAAATCTATGTTCTCTCCTTGGATTTTGATTCATTTTCAATATATAAACAAGGCCAGAGATGAAAATAACGAAGGAAATCAATAGTTTTCATCCGTTTACGCCGTAAAACATTGCCCGAATTCAAATTGACTTCGGGTATCGTAGTATAAAGCTACGAGGAGCATTTCCACGAAGTTAGTTTCACGAAATTCGCTCGGCGAATCGTAACTCCGCCGAGCTAAAATTATTGGAATTGCTCCAAACTAGTGTCAATACGATCACAAGCTTAAACTAAGCATTTCTCCCTTCAGATCCCCGAGAAATTATGAGTTTTCGATCATGACCCGTAAAGTTGAAATATAGTTAATATTAAATCAAAAAGTTATCATTTTCTCCGAATTTAGTATTGAAATCAGCCTCATTCTTCCAATAATATGATTGCAGTTGAGAAGAGCAGTTGAATACGAGCTAAGACTAGTTAGTTAGTCAATAACCGGCAATCGAGGTATGTTAAGGCAGTTTCCTTCGGCAAGATAGTTCCTATGGTATTATAACACTGTCTAAATCCCAATAAGAGAATCAGAAGTACATAATCATGAATAGTTGTTGTTATTATCTAAGACTAGTATTCTACGTTGTGTTGGGATTTGATTTGTCTATACAACCCTCTGTGACCAACCCCAAGGTTACTAGCTGTATCGACGCTCGCCAGGGGCGAGATGACGTCGCTCCAGAAAGAGTAGCATGTCGTCCGCGAGGGAAGAAGATGGGGTCCCAGGTCCTCATAGAGTCCATTCCGTGGCTGGACTATTATACATACGCTGTATCGGAACCACACCCTCGACGAGCCTGGTGCCCGGGGTGCAGATATCAGGAGTTCACTAGACTTAGACATAGCTACAGTCAGGAGCCGAGCAGGCTCAGTTGCAGACCTAGGGGACTGGCAGGACGAATATAGTTACCAGTATGACCCATTATGACCTTCATAGGGGTATATAGATTGACGTGTACTCACCAGGGCCTACGGGGGCCCCAAGTGGGTTGTTCTGTGCTGGTAGTACCTTCCGACTTATGGGGTCAGGTAAGGTTCTTGTTTGCTTTAGTTATTGATAGACTAGATAATAGAGAATCCAAATACTCATGTATGACTCCTATCCCTTTTCTTTCAGTCATTTTCAATTCTATCTTTTATATTCAGTTTTTAATAGTTATTGCCTTACATACTCGGTACATGTTGTACTAACGCCCTTATGGGGCGCTGAATTACTTGCCTGAAGGTACGGATAGACTAGGAGCAGGTCCCTCGTAGCTTTCAGCCAGCATCGTCAGAATAGTTAGCTCCTTTCTTCTGGAGCCTATAGATAGAAGGTTTACCCCTTTTGACTATACAGTTTATGGGTAGATTGGGGCCCTGTCCCGACCATCATATTTTTCCTAGAGGCTTGCAGATTGTATCTATTTCCCTGTGGTTAGCTGTTATTGGCCGTGTGGGTCCTTGTTCAGCTGATAGATTAGCAGCCTTGTCAGACATAGTTTGGTGTAGCTCTGGATTTACCTTACAATCATAACTAGACATCTTGGTGGTCTTGTTGGCCCACATAGGATTCCCTGTTATTGCTTGTTCTGGTTAGCTGTTTTCTTTCACAGGTGGCTATCTGGCATTATCGGTCGGGGGCTGTGTTTACAACTGAGATATAGCTCGTTGTTTCCTTGATTTAAGTGTTAGTGTCAACCCTGCACTAGAAGTGTTTAGGCTCAGTCAGTTAAGATTCTCGTAGGACACCAGGTGCCAGTCATGCCTCCCAAGGTGGGGCGTGACAAACTTGGTATCAGAGCAGGCCGTATCCCAGGGAGTTTGCAAGTCGTGCTAAGTAGATTCTTGTCTATGGATGTGTTGTTGACCACATACTATAGGCAGGAGTCTGCGAGGAATGATAGTATGGTTACTCTTTCTTCTTATCTAGTCATGCGATAGAGCTGTACGGTATAGGGTTGAATCTCCAAGCTTACCATATTCTTTTATCCACAGAGAAATGGCAGACCCGCGACACCCTACGACTGGCAGGAGATTGGATGTAGCAGCAGGAGAGGGCATTAGATGGGTGCCTCAACCAGAGTCAGCCCAGTCTGAGGGCGACATGGAGGCTTCATTTCGATCTCCCTAGCACTCTTCACCATGTCAGGAGCCGCCCGGAGCGGCAAATGTGACGGCAATGCCTCCAGCAGTTTCTATACCAGTACCATCAGATCAGGAGATTAGGAGTGATGTTGTTATGTTAGCTTAGATTATGGCCGCACAATGTCAGCCCATAGTACCAGTAGTTGCAGAATCTTCGGGAGGGCCTGGTAGCTCGAGGGTCCGAGAGTTCCTTGCACTGAGTCCCCCGCAATTCACAGGGACAGATCGAGACAAGGACCCTCAGGATTTTCTAGACCAATTGCAGCAAATTTTCAGGGTAATGCATGCCACCCCTACAGAATTAGTGGAGTTAGCAGTATTTCAGTTGTGGGATATTGCGGGATATTGCGGTACAATGGTACGAGAGCTGGGAAAGGTCCCGAGGAAGAGATGTTCCCCCTCCGACTTGGCCTATTTTCTCCGAGGCCTTCTAAGACCATAATCTGCCACGGGAGATCCGCCAGGCCAGGGTAGATCAATTTTTGCATTTGGAGCAGGGTTCGATGGATGTTCGAGAATATGCTATGAGGTTTGATTCCTTGGCCCGATATGCACCGACCTTTGTGGATACCATGCCAGCCAGGGTGCATCGGTTTATCATGGGGCTGAATCCAGAATATGTGGAGACCTGTATCACAACTATTTTGCGAGAAGACATGGATATTGCTCGTGTACAGGCATTCTCCCAGAATATTGAGGGGATCCGGTAGCGGCAGCGAGGGATAAAGAAGGCAAGTCAGGAGCAGCGCCGCAGGAATAGGTCTAGTGATACGCAGACAGAGTCCCATGGTGGACCCAGACCACAATTATCAGACAGACCACCTAGACCCCCACCTCCACAACAGCAGTAGGGGAGCAGGTTTGGTCGTCGGGGACAGCCAGGGCCCGGTGAGAGTTCACGGTTAGTAGGATCACAACTACAGAGGGGGTCAAAGCAGAGCAGATTTACTATACCACTTTTCCCTGTTTGTAGTCGACGTCATTCTGGGGCATGCAGGTTTGGTTCTACGGCCTGTTATGCATATGGATAAGAGGATCATCAGATGAGGGACTGTCCGGCTCAAGGTCAGAGTGATCGGTACCGAAAGGACAGATCTTTAGTAGGGTCACGCACCCCAGCATCTCCAACAGGGTGCAGGCCCTCAACTCCAACCGACAGAGGCCTAGGTAGGTCAGCGGCCTCCAGTTCAGGTACCGGTCCATATCATTCATATGCTTTACCGGGGCGACAAGAGTCAGAGTCATCGCCGGATGTTGTGACAGGTATGCTGGACATTTGCTCTCATTATGTATATGCTTTGATAGACCTAAGTTCCACTTTATCTTATGTTACCCTGTTAGTTGCTCAGAAGTTCAGTATTACGCCGAAATTTCTTCGGTGACCTTTTTCAGTGTCTACTCCCATCGGTGATTCCATTATAGCTAAAAGGGTTTACCGAGGGTGTACAGTAGAGGTCGTTGGTCGCCAGACTTTAGTAGATTTGGTAGAATTAGAGATGGTTGATATTGATGCAATTATAGGTATGTATTTGCTAGTTCTATGTTTTGCCAATGTAGAATGTTGGACCAATATTGTACGATTCCACTTTCCCGAGGAGGCAGTACGGGAGTGGAAAGGTAGTGTGGCTACGCTGAAAGGTAGGATTATTTCCTATCTTCGGGAGAGAAAATTGATAGCAAAAGGATGCATTTATCCTATTGTCAAAGTTCAGGATGTTCAAGCAGAATCTCCGACTCTTCAGTCCATTTCAGTAGTCAATGAATTTCTGGATGTATTTCTAGATGAGCTACCTGGCATTCCCCCAGAACGGGAAATTGATTTTGCAATTGATTTATTACCAGGTACTCAGCCCATATCTATTCCTCTGTATCGAATGGATCCTGCTGAGCTCAGAGAGTTGAAGGAACAATTGAAAGATTTGCTAGATAAGGGCTTCATCAGGCTGAGTACCTCCCCGTGGGGAGCACCAGTCCTATTTGTGAGAAAGAAGGATGGCTCTCTCCGTATGTGTATAGATTATCGGCAGCTGAATAAAGTAACTATCAAGAATAAGTACCCGCTTCCCAAAATAGATGATTTGTTTGATCAGTTATAGGGGTGAAATATTTCTCCAAAATTGACTTAAGGACAGGGTACCATCAGGTTCGGGTTCGGGAGAAGGATATTCCAAAAATCGCTTTCAGGACCAGGTATGGCCATTTTGAGTTCCTAGTCATGTCTTTTGGACTGACAAATGCTTCGGCGGTGTTCAAGGACTTGATGAACAGCATCTTCAGGCCGTATTTAAACCTGTTTGTGATAGTATTTCTTGATGATATTCTGGTATATTCCCGCTCAGAGGCAGATCCCGGGATCACCTACGAATAATACTCCGAACTCTCAGGAATCGCCAGTTGTATGCGATGTTTTCTAAATGTGAATTCTGGCTAAATTTAGTAGCCTTTTTGGGCCACATTGTGTCAGATGCTTGCATTCAGGTGGATTCGCAGAAGATTGAAGCAGTAAAGACATGGCCTAGACCTACCACCCCAACCTAGGTACGTAGTTTCCTGGGGTTAGCCGGGTATTATAGGAGGTTTGTGGAAGGATTTTCTACCTTAACAGCACCCTTGACCAAGTTAACTCAGAAAGCAGTCAAATTTCACTTGACTGAAGCATGTGAACAGAGTTTTGAGGAATTGAAAAAACAGACTGACATTGGCACCAGTATTATTCTTGCGATAAGGATCAGAGGGTTATGTAGTGTACTGTGATGCTTCAGGCGTCGGGTTGGGATGTGTTCTGATGCAGCATGGTAAAGTAATTGCTTACGCTTCCAGACAACTGAAGAAGCATGAAAAGAACTACCCCACCTATGACCTGGAATTAGCCGCGGTAATTCATGGCTTGAAAATATGGAGGCACTACTTATATGGAGTGCATGTAGATATTTTTACTGATCATACGAGCCTACAGTTTATTTTCACACAGAAAGAATTGAACCTACGACAGCGTCGCTGGTTAGAGTTGTTGAAAGACTATTATGTGAATATTTTGTATTACCCAGGAAAAGCCAATATTGTAGAAGATGCTCTCAGCCGTAAGTCTATGGGGAGTTTAGCACACCCGAAGCTAGGAAAATAGGGACTGGCCCGAGAATTGAATCAGTTAGCTTGTTTGGCCGTCCGTATAATATATTTAGGAGATAATGGAGCAGTCATTGAGAATACAGCAGTATCATCGTTAGTTGTGAAAGTGAAAGAACGACAGTACGAGGACCTTAATCTAGTTCAGCTCAGATAAGGTTTAGCAAGGGGGAGTTACAGATTTCCAGGTAATTGAAGATGGAGTTTTGAGATATGGGGATCGCCTCTGTGTTCCAGACGCGACAGGACTTTCGCTAGCAGATTATGGGCCAAGTGCATTATTCCCGTTACTCTCTTCATCCGGGTTCAACAAAGATGTATCATGATATAAAAGAGATTTATTGGTGGCCAGTGATGAAAAAGGAGATAGAAGAATTTGTAGCTCAATGTCCTAATTGCCAACAGGTGAAACCGAACATCAAAAACCCGGTGGACTGACACAAGAAATAGCAGTGCCTGTGTGGAAATGGGAAGCAATTAATATGGACTTTGTGACAGGGTTACCTCATACCAGGCGTAAATTTGATTTTATCTGGGTCATCGTTGATAGGTTGACAAAGTCAGTCCACTTTCTGCCAATCAGGGCTACTTTCTCAGCCGAGGACTATGCTAAATTGTATATCAGAGAAATAGTCAGATTACATGGTGTCCCAGTATCTATCATTTCTGACAGGGGAGCACAATTCACAACTAGATTCTGCCAGTCTTTTCAGAGAGGTTTGGGAACCCAGGTTGATCTGAATATAGCATTCCACCCTCAGACAGATGGGTAGGCCGAACGTACAATTCAAATACTCGAGGATATGTTACGAGTGTGTGTGATGGATTTTGGAGGTAGCTGGGATGAACACTTACCGCTCATTGAGTTTGCCTATAATAATAGTTACCGTTCAGTGATTCAAATGGCGCCTTATGAGGCTTTAGAAAATGTAGGTCCCCAGGTTGTTGGTTCGAAGTGGGAGAATCAGGGTTAATTGGGCTAGATATAATTTATCAATCAGAAGAGAAAGTGAAGCTTATCAGAGAACGTCTACTGACAGCTCAGAGCCGCAAGAAATCTTACGCTGATACGCAGCGTAGAAACTTGGAGTTCAGTATAGGTGACTGGGTGTTTTTGAAAGTCTCGCCCATGAAAGGCGTGATGAGGTTTGGCAAAAAAGGTAAGATCAGCCCGAGATTTATTGGGCCGTATCAAATACTCCGAAAAATAGGTCAGGTGGCATACGAGCTAGATTTGCCTTCAGAGTTAGAATCCGTTCATCCGGTTTTCCATGTGTTGATGCTACGAAAGTGCATAGGGGATCCGTCCCTAGTTGTGCCAGTTGAGGACGTCCAGGTTACTGATGAATTAACCTTTGAAGAGGTTCCAGTAGCTATACTAGATCGACAGGTTCGCAGGTTAAGGACTAAAGATGTTACCTCTGTTAAAGTATTGTGGAGGAACAAGAACATAGAGGAAATGACTTGGGAAGCTGAGGACGACATGAAATCCAAATACCCTCATTTGTTCCAAGCTTAGCTCAATCCGTGCAGTTAAGGTATCTTTAGTAATTCAGTTGTTGTTTTATGATTTTTGTGTTATATACAACTTAGTTGACTCCAGTATTATTGTGAAAAAGTTGTGATGGTATTGTATGAAGTGCCTGTACTGGACTTTTCTGCATTTCAGGATTTTTGGATAGTCCATATTACAGGGGAGAGTCTGTCGAAATTTTTCCAGAATAAGTAGTTGCAAGAGTTAAGGTTCTTATAAGTAGAAGTTAACATTTGAGGATGAATGTTCTTAAGGGGGGGAAGATGTTACACCCCGTAAGTTTCTAACATTTAGTCAACCTATTCGTACGTTAGTTCAGAGTTTTAGAGTTCAATATGTGCGAGAAAAGGGCCTGGAGAAAGGTTGAACGAGCACAGAGACGGGATTGTGCGGGAGAAGGTCGGGCCAGCTGCCGAAAGGGGCAACGTGGCACTGACCTTGCTCCTCCGTGTTAGGCCCGTGGAACGCCCATAAAATGGCGCGTTGGGGTCCGTGCCACGTTTCCCTGTCCACCGCCTCAACTATATATATGTTCTATCCTTGGATTTTGGTTCATTTTCAATATATAAACACGACCAAAGAGGAAAATAACAAAGGAAATCAATAGTTTTCATCCGTTTACGCTGTAAAATGCTGCCCGAATTCAAATTAACTTCGGCTATCGAAGTATAAAGCTGCGAGGATCATTGCCATGGAGTTAGTTTTGTAAAATTCGCTCGGCGAATCGTAACTCTGCCGAGCTAAAGTTATTGTAATTGCTCCAAACTAGTTTCAATACAATCACAGGCTTTAAGTAAGCATTTCTCCCTTCTAGATCCCCGAGAAATTATGAGTTTTCGATCATGATTTGTCAAGTTGAAATATAGTTAATATTTATTCATAAAGTTATCGTTTTCTCTGAGTTTATTATTGAAATCAGCCAAATTCTTCCAATTATACTATTGCAGTTGGGAAGAGCAACTGAATACGAGCTAAAACTCGCCTGTTAGTCAGTAACCAAAATTGAGGTATGTTAAGGCAGTTTCCTTCGGCAAGATAGTTCCTATGGTATTATAAAGCAGTCTAAATCCCAGTAAGAGAATAAGAAGTATGTAATCATGAAGAGTTGTTGTTATTAGCTGAGACTAGTATTCTACGTTGTGTTGGGATTTGATTTGTCTATACAACCCTCCGTGACCAACCCCAAGGCAACTAGCTGTGTCGACGCCCGCCTGGGGAGAGATGACGTTGCTCCAGAAAGAACGGAATGCCATTTGCGAGGGACGAAGATGGGGTCCCAGGTCCTCATAGAGTCCATTCCATGGCTGGACTATTATACATACGCCGTATTGGCACCACACCCCCGACGAGCCTGGTGCCCAGGGTGCATATATCAGGAGTCCACTAGACTCAGACACAACTACAGTCAGGAGCCGAGCGGGCTCAGTTGCAGTCCCAGGGGACTGGCAGGATGGCTATAGTTACCAGTATGACCTGTTATGACCTTGATAGGGGATATAGATTGACGTGTACTCAACAAGACCTATGGGGTCCCCAGGTGGGTTGTTTTGTGCTGGTTGTACCTTCTGGCTTATGAGGGCCAAGTAAGGTTCTTGTTTGCTTTAGTTATTGATAGACTAGATAATAGAGAATCTAGATACTCAAGCATGACTTCTATCCCATTTCTTTTAGAAATTTTCAGTCCTATCTTTTATATTGAGTTATTTACAGTTATCGCCTTACATACTCGGTACATGTTTTACTGATGCCCTTATGGGGCGCTACATTACTTGCCTGCAGGTACAGATAGATGAAGATCAGGTCCCTCATAGCTTTCAGCCAGCATCGTCAGAACAGTTAACTCCTTTCTTCCGGAGCCTATAGATAGAAGGTTTACCCCTTTTGATTGTACAGTTTATGGGTAGGTCGGGCCCCTGTCCCCACCATTATATTGTTCCTAGAGGCTTGTAGATTGTATCTATTTCCCTATGGTTAGCTATTATTGGCCGTTTGGGGCCTATATGTGCTTCAGTTTATGTGCTGGCCGTGTGGGGACTTGTTCAGCTGATAGATTAGCGGCCTTGTCGGCCATAGTTTGGTGTAGCTCTAGATTTACCTTACAGTCATAACTAGACATCATGGTGGTCTTGTCGACCCGCATAGGATTCCCTGTTAATGCTTGTTCTGGTTAGCTATTTTCTTTCACAGGTGGCTATCAGGCCTTGTTGGTCGGGGGCTGTGTTTACAGCCGAGATATAGCCCATTGTTTCCTTGATTTAAGAGTTAGTGTTATCCCTGCACTAGAAGTGCTTAGGCTCAGTCAGCTCAGTCAGTTTAGATCCTCGTAGGGCACCAAGTGCCAGTCATGCCTCCCAAGGTGGGGCCTGACATGAATGCTCACCACATAGTGTATAGGGAATGTCGTAGTATGGGGGATTCTGTAGCAAAATGAAGTACTTGGTCAGATCTACCTCAGGTTTACCAAGGAAGGCATTGAATTTATTAGTTGTGAAACGAACCACCTGACCCGGTATTTTGACCTTGGGGCTCTATCCAAAGGAAGTGTCCTAGTTTGCATAAAATTCCCTCACCAAAGTGAGGTTGCACTCCTCAGTCTTGGAAAATATATATCCCAATCCCAACTCGCGGACCTTGTCGAGGATGGTAGGGAACTCAAGTGCAAGATGACCTTCATCAATCCAAATCTCCAAAGCATATTTGGCCTCCTTTTGTGCATTGAACCACTTTATCCTATGAGGCTCCACAGTTTTGGCTTCGAACCGCCTAGCAAAGGTTTCCTTGGCGGCCGATGAACTTGACCCTTTTGTTCCCTTTCAAAGCTGCTTGAGACCCTTGTTAGCGGTCTCCACTTCATTTCCTTTGTCAGCTTTTGATTCCATGACACCTACCAATCAACAATTAAGAACTTCACAAAATTAGTTCGTGAACAACTAGGATAGCTAATTAGGTGTAGTGGATTCAAAATAACCTCACTTAATTCGCTAGCACACTCGTGAAAATTTGTTAAATAGGATACTCAAGACTTCCCTCATTATCTTCCCAATTCTCAACAACCCAAAATTTTTACTAACTTCATACTAAAAACAAGTTCATGAATTTTTTTCACATCTCTCCTCTATTCTCTTTTTTCTTTTCAAGAATGCCTCACTTTGGCCATTCCTTTCACCTTCTCACTTTTAATTCATAATTTAACAACCCCCATATGGAAGTAGTAACAATAAATTCATTCAAAAATCAACATGAAATTTACTACATTCCGCAATGAATTATATGAATTTTTCAACAACTCAAGATCTTTCAACATGAAATTTACTACATTCCGCAATGAATTATATGAATTTAAGCACTTTCTCTTTCTATAATCAATGCTCTACCCACCAATTTCATGAAATTCAATTCATCACCCCCTTTATCTCCACAACTTATAATAACTAAATTCAAGCAAAAATAAGTAACCCAAATAAGGATATAATATTATTATGGAAGAACTAGAGAGATTAAAGCTAATGAAACCCATCTTACGAAATTCAAGGTTTTCACTAACAATGGTGATTTTGGGTCTTTAACTTGAGAAAGAAGGGTATGGAAGCATGATCTTTACACTAAATAACCAAGAGAAGAAATATACTTACTTGAGTTGTGGAAGCTTGTTTCACCAAGCTCCTTGGATAAGACAATAAAAGCAGAAGGGGAGAGGGAGTTATGGCCTATGAGGGGAGAGAGAGAGAATTTTATTTGCTTTTTTACTTCTAACTTTTATTGAGAGATGGTGAATGGGGATTAAAAATAAAGGTATGGGGAATGTTTTTTTTTAATTTCAAGGTCCTTAGGTCAAATTTGACCCATTAGACCAAAAAAATTTTGGCCAAAACACACTTGGCGTGGCGCACCAGTCATCTCGCCACACACTTGGAAAAAATTTTCTCTTCGTGGACTGGGTCTGACACGACGCGCCCTCTAATGCACCAACCTAAATTTTTTTCTTTTTGAAGTTTAACACCTAGCGCCCCATGCCAGGTATTTTGCCCCGGACATAGAATTTTTCAGCTTATTTTTCCTGCTCTTTTCACCTCAAAATCTCTGTTCGTCTCTACAAAACCAAAAAATATTAGAAAGATGAGCTGCCTCACACCAAGCACCTTAGTTAATTTTAACACCCCAAAAGTTTCTAAGATCAGACCCCAAACTTAAAGAAAGAATTCCTTTGGAAGTGGAAAATTTGACTCAGAATGAGTCTTGGTACGACCCGTTAGGTGACCCTATGAGTCATGGTAAGACTCATGACAAGAAGACAGTGAATGTTCCTTTCCAAAGCTTAGGGGTAACCACTCACATCACGACTCGTGAAGTGAGGTAACGAGTTGTGGAGTCCATCATTACTAGCAGCAGTTCAGTGAGTTGGGGTCAAGTTTTAGTGTACCACAAGGGAAGTGACGATTCGTTGGGTCAAGTAATGAGTCGTCCTGAGGAGTTGTCAAGTGGAAGTTCAGAAAGAGGTGCACGTATGGCTTAGTGGCAACAGAAGATACGACAAGCCATTTTGATAGGCAGCGACTCGTTATGTCGGTCATTGGAATAATTTTCAAAAAGTATATCACCCGAGGAAGTGGTGACGACGAAGGAAATGACGAGTCGTTGGGTCAGGTAACGACTCGTCATGTACGGTCATGGGGCGAAGGAGAAGAAATTTGTTTCAGTGGTAACGAAGGGAGTCACGAGTCATGGAGTACTTCATGACCCGTTAAGTGAGTCTTTGGTAAGCTATTGAATTTGAAGAAAATTTCCGGTACACTTCACGACTTGGCACCACGAGTCGTCCCTGACCCCATGACTCGTGGAGTGCCTCGTGAGGACTGGCAGGGTCCCTTTTTCCTGTAAATTTCCTAGGGTGTTTTTGCAATTTCCTACGATCCTCACTCCTAAACTACGATGTTTTGGGCATCAGGTGGACGGTTTTAAGGGGGATATCTAGCCTAATCCCTCATTCCATCCTAAAGCACTTACAAATCCTTCTTCTCTCAAGGCTCAAGAACTAGGGATTCCTCTCCAAGGTGCAGAAGCTTTAAGAACTTTAGAGAGATTCTTCAACCAGGTATGTGGGACATCAACAAAGATCTCCTTTCGTCCTTGTGTCCCGAGTTTCATGTTTAAACCCTAGTTACTTAATTTTAGAAAAGTATGTCTTAAGATCTCAATCTAATCATGATCCCTCATGTGTCTTCCATTAATTTCAAGACCCTCATGATAAGTAGCAATGTATGTTATGAAATTACTCCCAAATCCATGATTTGGGTATATGAAATAATAGTAGCATGTTTTCTAGAATTTTACTATACATTAGCACTATTTTCAAGTTATAGCTCTTATGAAGTATGTACATGATTTTTACCATGATTTCACTATACATGTTTAAAGTATGATTTGAATCTATGAGTGTGCATAAATATAGAACCCATAATGTACATTACGCTCTTGGTTTATGATTCTATGAAATTAAGCAACAAAAAGTATGTCTATGATTTTCCTAGACTCTCAGGCCTCTAGTTAGCTAAAAGTTCCTTAGTCTTGGTCCTTATCATACATTAGGTTAGAACTTGCATGATTTGGACTTAAGCAGAAATGTTATGTTGATATGTTAGATTTTGCTAGAGTTATGACTAATTAATATAGATCCTTGAGTAGAAGTTAATATCTTGGTATATTCAGCCTCAAAGTCTCAGTCAACACTCAGAACAGTTAGAGTTTTACAGAAAGGTTAGTTATCAGTTTGGCTATAGTTAGTTTACTTAGGGTGTCGGTGATACCTCACACTATTAGTTTCAGTTATTAGTTATCAGTTTGAATATAGTATCTCCATTAGGTGTCAGTGGTGCCTCCCAGATATAAGGTATTAGTTTTCAATTAACAGTTTCAGTTAGTTCTTTAGACGGTTATGAAACTTCCAGATAAGCAGCTTTGTCCAGTCTTAGAACTACCAACTTCAACTTAGCTTTAGTCTGTTCTTAGACGGTTACGATGCTTCCAGATAAGCAGCTCTGACCAGTCTGAGAACACCAGTTACAGAATCTGGTCTGATAAAACTCTCAGGTTACTTCGGATAGGTATCCCTGACTTATTCTTGGGCCCCAAATTCAAGCTATCATCTTGGTAACCAGTCTAGGACTATCCAATAGAAGTAGGACTTAGCACCGAGCGGATCGGGGTTTCAGCGCACCTAGGTTCCCAGAATTATGTTGCCACCATAGGTTATTTTTATTGGCCTTATGGCCCCAGACTTTTGATCACCCAATAGGGTATATTAGGTCCTACCAATAGGGTGTATACATCGGACTCCACATCTAGCTCACATGGTTATATGTCGGTTATAGCCTCTCCCACTAGTCAGTACAGTTCCAGTTTAGCTCAACTTAGAATAGTTTAAGTTTACTCAGTTCAATTCAGTACAGTTAGTTCAAATTCAGTATCCCAGTTTTAGGCCATGTCTTTGACCATCAGACAGGGTCATTTTGACCGTTTCAGTTATATTTTAGTTTACACGGTTTCAGTATTTTTGTTGGTCATTGCATGTGATTACAGTTCAGTTAATTTTTCTTTATGTTGTATTTTCTTCCACTTACTTAGTATATTCAAAGTACTGGCACATACCTTCCATGTTGTATCTATTATGATACTGGCGCAGGTTCTCAGTCTCAGCACCGCTAGCAGATCTTTTTCAAGCGATATCAGTTGTACTGTTAGTGAGTCCTCATCTTTCGAGGACGATGTTTATTTTCTTCAGTTACTTTAATACAGTTAGAATTTGGAGTTAGTTGGGGGCTTGTCCCAGCAACTCATCAGATATAGATGGTTCAGAGAGAGATTCAGACTTTCAGTTATCTTTTCAGATGTTCAAACTTTTATTATTCAATTTTCCTTAAATGGTTTTATTATTTAAGCTTCCGCTATGTTTTACTCAGATTACCAATGCTATGATAGACCATGGGTTGGCTTGGGGTTACTTGTGGCTCTAAGTATCGTGTCTCATCCAGGGTATAGACTCGGGTCGTGAAATTAAGTTATGGCACGACATTTATGGATTGCGTCCCATGTAGCGCTTGATTTTAATATCGTGGCACGACAAAAGACTTCTCACTCCTTCACTCAAGTGTGATGATTTGGACCCTGATCACCTGCTGCATTTCCACGAATCATATACTACTCAACTACCTATTTAAACCCTCCAGGCTCTACTATTGGTCTCACTGTAAAGTCCTCATAATGAGGTGGAAAGCTTGCCGCTCTAAACACATCAAAGACTGCCTCCTGACCGTCCACAGTCAATGACATATTGCCCGACTTCAGTTTTATAATTGCATCGACGATGGCTAAGAATCCTCTTCTCCAAATAAGGGGAACTGTTGTATCTGCTTCGTAATCTAGAATTATGAAGTCCACGGAAAGATGAAAGGTCTCACCTTGATCAACATATCCTCTATAATTCCATCAAGATAAGCAAGAGACCGCTCAGCAAGCTGCAATGCCACTTTGATATGACGTGGTTCACCTAAACCCAAGGTTATGAACAAGGATGTAGGCATCAGATTAATGCTTGCACCTAAATCACAAAGTGGTGAACCCACTTCTCTGCTCCCAATAATCACTAGAATGGTGAAGCTCCCGGGGTGTTTCAGCTTCTTTGGAAGTTTTGTTCTACACCCAGGAACTGCACTCTTCCATGAGAGCCATAGTCTCAAACTCTGTAAGCCTCCTCTTGTTTGCCACAATATCCTTCAGATACTTGGTGTATTTCAAAACTTCCTTCAATAACTCTACCAACGCTAAGTTAACATGTACCTGCTTCAAAACATCAAGAAATTTCTTGCAAGTTGTGTACTCCTTCTACTTCTTAAACCTTTGTGGAAATGGAGGGGATGGTCTGGCTTCTACCAAATTCAGTTGTGAAGTTCTTGACTCACCAACCTCATTCTGGACCTCACGACTTGCTCTTCATCAACTTTATCAGCTCTAGGGATCGCCTCACCCAGCTTTTTTCCGCTGTGCAAAGAAATTTCGCTCACATTTTCCTTGGGGTTCTTCTCGAAGTTACTCGAAAGTTCCCCTTGCGGTCTGTTAGTCTTCTAAAGGGATAATTGCCCCATCTGTGTTTCTAGCTCGTGGATGGACTTCTACATCTCATTAACCACCTGAGTATGTTGAACCATCCACTATGTCATCATCTCCTCTATGAGCTATCAGGCTACTAGCCCTGAGGTCTTGGATAATTATTTTGGGGCCTTTGGAAATCCTGATGCCCTCCCTATGATGGATTTGTTGCATTCCTGTACCCCTAGTTGTAATCGTTACCTGTAAAACCTCCACTACAACCTAGTTGTACTACAAAATAAATGGACTCTGGGTTTAGTAGACGACCTGATTATGTGTGGCCTTCTCCACATACCTCACATGATGGTGGTGGAGTTTGGACCTGGTGAACCTGGCTTCCTGTTGGTGTAGTTACAAGCTTGCTGATCACATTCACCACCTGGCTGATATCTTCTCTCATTTTTGCTACACCATCGAGCTCGAGCTTCCTTGGAACCTTGGCTGTAGTGAACCCTCTACCTGAGTCCTGATAGTATTGACTCCCCACTTACATGAGGTTCAAAATAGCCTTTATCTCATTATAGCTCTTTGACAAAAAATTTCCCCGTGCGGTAGCGTCAATTAAGACCTTTGACTCTGGTTTAAGCCCTTCTATAAAGTTGTGACCAATAATATCCTTCGGATGCATGTGGTGCAGGCAATCTCTCACCCAGCCCTTATATCGTTCCCACGCCTGAGCTAAGGTCTCACCATCTTTCTGCACAAAACTGGAGATCTTCTCCCTCAGTTCATTTGTCCTCCTTGAAGAGAAGAACATGTTGATGAAATTGATGGCAAGCGCCTCCTATGTTGTGATGGAACCAGCTGGCTCATTCTGAATCCACTCCTTGGCTTCACCAATCAATGAGAAGGAAACAACGTGAGCTTAACATATTCATATGACACATTCTAATAGTGAAAGTTCTCACTCAGCTCCACGAATGGCATCAGATGTCTGTGAGGATCTTCATGCGGCTTGCCCTAATATTGGCAAGTATTTTGGACCAACCACCTGGTCCCTTCCTTCAACTCGAAGTTTTCAGTGATGGCCAGCTTTATAATCTCTTTGGAAGCATTCTCGAAGTTAAGCCTAGAAAAGTTAAGCACTGGAACCCTCTCCTGGTTGTTTCCCTATGCTTGTTCGTCATTCTCCATAGCTAACCTAGGAAAGGTTCTCTCAATTTCTGGAACAAAATAAGCCAAGGGTGGTCTTTAAGTTCTTGTAGTTGGCATACACTGAGCACACAACACCTATAAACTTCAACAACCAACAAACAAAACGTAAAATACTGAATAGCAGAATAAAAATCATAACCTAAAAATAACTAATCAATCTTCAAGTCCTCTACAACAGAGCTAAAAACTGGATGTCGCCCAAGCGCACACAAGCGCACATGGTCTTCAAGTAATATAGGATAGTGAAGTCCCGATTATCGATCCCTCAAAGACTTGTCAGATTAATTCTTTAAGGTTAACATCTTATTTCACTATTCTAATAAACACATATAAAATTGGGAAATAGTTCAGATATTATACTACTAAACTTGAAATACAAATTAACTAAATAACTAAAATCGTTTTAAAAGAGTTTGTACTTTAAATGATGATGAAAATATAGGGAAATAGCACTTTTTCTTCAAGTTGAGTTTTCAAGACTTGAAAACGCTAGATTAATTCTTCCTAAGGTTGCTAGTTGCAAGTTACTATCCTATTTCTTGCCATTATCTCGAACATCCAAGAACTATCCCATGAACTCTAATGCTTATATCCCTATGGTCGTAGAAGAAACATGAGACTACGATTATGGATACTTGTATTCAACTAAACAAGGTGGAAGGGTATATTCCTATACTCATCAACAACTTCTATCTTGAGCTCAGTCAAACAAGAGTCTTTGAATACGTGTTCTATCCTTACTTTTAATTCTTTTAGTTCCCTCTACCGAGTTCAAAAAAAAAACAACAGATTTATTCAAAAGGTGATCAATCTAACGAATAAGCAATTAACATAATTTCTCTTTATGGGTATGATTTAATTGAGTTTTAGTTATTGAATTATGAATAATGGGCAGGTTTTATATTATTTTCTTTAGAATCATGTTTCATGTTTTTTTAAAATCTAAAATGCCCATTGATGAAGGTTCATGAAAGTCATGATTTATGATGAATATTCAATATTTTGAGTTTATTGATGATGGAAAAGCATGATTTCAAGTTTCCATGTTTATGAGCATAGTTTGAAAGAATTGAGTATGTTAAAGTATTGGGCAATGCCCATATGTTTAAGAATGATTTATGATTTAAGGAGCCCATATGTTTAAGAATGATTTATGATGTTGGCCGATGAGAGAGGCCTTGATTCTTGGCTAAGCATGTTCTAAAAGTTGATCAATGTTGATAAATGTTAAATTTTAGCCAATGAATCTTAATGCATGATGTTATTGATATATGTATGAGCCTACATACATATTTTAGGAGTCGTGCCTAGCACCGAGCAGTCCGACATTCAAAGAACTACGTCGGTGTCTCATAACCACGCGCCACCGTGGGTTTCTAATGATATATTGTAATGATAATGATCCCCTCTAATGTGATATCACGCCTAATGCACGACCCTCGCCGGGCAAGCCAAGGTCCGCTCTGCCCACTTGAGTGAGATAGTTGGGGCATAATGAAAGGCTCTACCATGATGGTGTCAGTTATGATGAGTCCTCCCATTTTTCCACATGTCTTATGCATTGTAATGTTTATGTTATTGGCTCAAGTTATGTTTTGATAAGGTTTACTTACGATTATGGTCATGAATGTTTTATGAATGACTTGAAAGCCTTGAGTCTTATGTTTTCTTACAAAGTTTATGATACAAGCATGATGTCCTTATCCTATGTTATTTATGAGTTTATTTTACTTTTAGATGTCCGTTTTACTTACCCTGCATACTCAGTACATTCCATGTACTAACCGCATACTTTATGTGCTGTATTGTTTCATGATACAAGGTCCGTATCTCAGGCTCATCCTCATCCTTAGTCCATCTCAGATTATTAGTGAGTCTTCATGTTCCGAGGGAACTTTGACAGACTTCTATTTTACCTTGTGTTTCAGTATAGGTCGGGTTAGTTGGGGATATTGTCCCATCAACCCATCGTATGTAGTAGAGGCTTTCGGAAAGTATGAACTGCTCAGCTTATGTGTATGTCTAGTACTTTCAGATGTTACGCTATGGTTACATTTTAGCTATGTTCTATGCTAAGTATTCCGCTTTATTAAATGAGATTAGTTGTATGCATGTTCCATGGGTCGACTTGGGGTCTCTCGGGGTCCCTTTTCCCGTGTCTATGATTTGGGTGGACGTTCTGGTCGTGAAAAACTTGGTATTAGAGCAATAGGTTCGAAGTGTCCTAGGGTGTTTGAAAGAAGTGTTAAGTAGAGTTTTTTTCATGGGTGTGAAGCGTGCTACACTTATGACGAAGAGGCTACTAGATGTTTAGAAAATGTTCCCTTCTTTCATGTTCTATGTCATGCAATGAAAAGTTCCCCCATCCTTGTAATTCCTACTATTCATGATTGCAGAATTATGGCTCCTAGAAGAATGAACAGAAGGAGGAATGGAAATGATGAAGGCCAAGGAGGTGGCTATGACCAAGGGCGTCAGCAAGCCCCACCTGTTCAAGTGCCCCAGGTGCTAGAGCCAGCTGCCCACGCTGAGTTTCGGGCGGCTATTGAGATGTTGGTGCAAGCCTTGACCGCTCAGGTCAACTAGCAAGCTGTTGCGCATGTCCCACAGAATGGCAATACAGAGGCAACTCGGATTAGAGACTTCTTGAGGATGAACCCTCCTGAGTTCACAGGATCAAAGGTGGACGAGGATCCACACGAGTTCATTGAAGGGATCTTGACGGTCACTCAGGTTATGTGAGTGACAAATGGGGAGTGTGTTGACTTGGCCTCTTATCAGCTAAAAGAGGTCTCTCATATTTGGTACAAACAATGGAAGGACACAGGGCAGCGGGAGCGAGCCCTATCAGCTGGGATAAGTTCCACATGGCCTTCCTCGAGAGGTTCTTCCCTCGGGAGATGAGGGAGTTGAAAGCAGCTGAGTTTGTGAACCTCAAGCAGGGAAAGATGACAGTTCTGGAGTATTCACTTGAGTTCAGTAATTTTTCAAAGTACGCCCCGGAGTTAGTGATGGATCAGAGGGCAGGGGTGAGTCGATTCGTTCATGGTGTGGCTGGTTATTTAGAAAAGGATTGTGGGACTTCCATGCTTCACCAGGATATGGACTTTCCTCTCATAGTGTTGTACGCCCAACAGATGGAGGCAGCTTATGCAACGGAAGAGGAGGCAAAGAGGGACCAGACAGATAGTTGTAGGTTTTCGCATCAGAGGTCCAGCGGTGGCTACCATCCATAGTTTCAGCAGAGATCACTAGTCCCAGCACCATCACCAGCTAGTGTTCCATCTAGACCCAGGGGTGATCAAAGGAGCAAGGCTTCAGGGTTGAGGGATCATAGGGGCACCCAATAAGAGCATACCTCTCCGACCTACGAGAAGTGCGGCAAGAGTCATGCTGGGGAGTGCTTGCTCGATTTATATGTTTGCTACAGATGTGGTAGGTCTGGGCATGTGCGTTAAGCGTACCCATATGCTAGATAGGGTGATGATAGGGGTCGGGCATAGACCACCAAGATAGCAGTAGCTCCAGCCCGTTCTGATCCACAGGGAGCATCGACTAGTGGGGATGGCGGATAGCGCCAAAATCGATTCTATGCCTTGCCTCGCACCAGGAGAAGGAGACTTCGCTAGATGTGGTCACTGGTATGTTGCGTGCCTTTCATATTGACTTTTATGCCTTGCTAGATTCGGGAGCTACCTCGTCTTTCATGACTCCTTACATTGCTAGTAGCCTTGGAGTTAGTCCCGAGACCTTATCAGAACCATTTTCAGTTTTGACCCATGTTGGTGATTCGGTCGTAGCTAGATGAGTATATAGAGAATTCCCAATTGCTATGTTGCATAAGGTTAACCCCGCAGACCTTGTAGAGTTATCCATACTGACTTTGACATTATTCTTGACATGGATTGGTTGTTTGCATGTTATGCTTCGATTAATTGTAGGACCCGTACGATGGAATTTCATTTTCGGGGTGAGTCAGTTTTGGAGTAGAAGGGTAGTCCGGTGGTAGCAACAGTTCGATTTATTTCCTATCTTAAGGCCAGGAGGATGATTTCTAAGGGTTGCATGTATCATCTAGTTAGGGTTAAGGATGTTGACTCCGATACCCCGACTATCCAATCAGTCTCGGTGGTGTGTGAGTATCCGAATATTTTTCCCGATGATTTGCCAGGTGTTCCTCCTAAGAGGAAAATCTATTTCGGCATTGATATATTACCTGATATGCAACTTATCTCTATTCCTCCCTACAAGATGGCTCTAGCCGAGCTAAAGGAATTGAACGATCAGTTAAAGGATCTATTGGATAAGGGCTTCATTAGACCGAGCCAGTCTCCATCGGGTGCACAAATTCTATTTGTTCGGAAGAAGGATGGTTCCCTTCGTATGTACATTGACTATCGAAAATCGAACAAGTTCACCGTCAAGAACAGGTACCCCTTACCCAGGATTAATGATTTATTTGACCAGCTTCAGGGTGCCAAATGCTTTTCGAAGATAGACCTCAGGTTCGGGTACCATCAACTCCGAGTTCGAGAGAGTGATATCCTGAAGACAGCCTTTAGGACACCGTATGGTCATTATGAGTTTGTGGTTATGTCTTTTAGATTAACAAATGCTCCTGCAACTTTTATGGACTTGATGAACCGGATGTTCAAGCCCTATTTGGATATGTTTGTGATTGTGTTCATTGATGACATCTTGATATACTCTCGGAGCAAGGAGGAGCATGTCGCTCACCTGAGAGTAGTACTTCAGACCCTCAAGGATTGTCAGCTATACGCAAAGCTCAGTAAGTGTGAATTTTGATTGGACTCGGTGGCATTTTTGGGTCATGTGGTGTCAGGCGAAGGTATAAAGGTGGATTCACAGAAAATTGAAGTGGTGAAGAATTGGTCCAGACCGGTGAACCCTTTGAAAATTTATAGTTTCTTGGGTTTATCTTTCTACTACCAAAGGTTTGTTGAGGGTTTCTCATCTATTGAGGCACCTTTGACTAAGTTGACTCAGAAAAAGGTGAAGTTCAAATGGTCGGATGCATATGAGAAAAGCTTCCAAGAGCTGAAGACCCGACTCACTTCAGCACCAATGTTGACTTTACCCTAGGGTGTTGATAGCTTTGTAGTGTATTGTGATGCTTCGAGAGTTGGGCTGGGATGTCTGTTGATGCAGCATGTGAAGGTAATAGCATATGCCTCGTGACAGCTTAAAGTTCATGAAAAGAATTATCTAACCCATGATCTTGAGTTGGCCGCGGTGGTGTTTGCATTGAATATATGGTGGCATTATTTGTATAGGGTTCACGTGGACGTATTCACGGATCACAAGAGCTTGCAATATGTGTTCACGCAAAAATACCTAAATCTTCGGCAAAGGAGGTGGTTGGAGTTACTAAAGGACTATGACATGAGTGTCCTCTACCACCTGGGCAAGGCTAATATGGTTGCAGATGCGCTCAGTAGGCTCTCTATGGAGAGTGTGTCCCACGTGGATGAGGGAAAGAAGGATTCGGTGAGAGAGGTCAATCGACTTGCAAGGTGATCTTGGGCAGAATTATATGCCCAAGTGATACTCAAATGTTTCATTTCGTCTTGTTTATCTATCGTTATTTGTGCATTATCATGTAATTTGTAGTAAAATGTGAATTTATACTAACCAACATGATTAGTGTTGTTTTGCA
>JACEIK010001878.1:79471-98296 GCA_018107945.1 Datura stramonium
GTATGGTGGTCCTGCACTCCTTGACCAATGCATCTGTAACCCCATTTATGAACTTGTTCATACGAGCGCTTGGGTAAACAACCATCTCTGGAGCATACTTGGACAACTGGGTGAACTTGAGGGCATACTCCTGAACAATCATATCATTCTTCTTCAGATTGATGAACTCAACTGTCTTTGTTTCCCTCAACTCTTGGGGAAAGAATCTGTCCAAGAAGGCCATAAAAAACTCATCCTAACCAACAGGGACTGCACCAACTCCCCTGCTCTCCTTCCACTTTCAGAACTATAGGTGAGCAACCCTTTTTAGCTTATAGGAGGCCAAGTATGCACCTTTCTCTCCTAAAACATCCATAACCTGGGTAATTTTCTGGACCTCCTCAATAAACTCTTATGGGTCCTCGTCCACCTTTGACCCATGAAACTCAAGTGGGTTCATCCTGATGAAGTCTCGTACCCTAGTCGTTGTCGCATTCCCATTTTGGTTCACATGGGGCACAACCTGTTGGTTGACATGGACTGTCATGGCCTGCACTAACATCTGAAATGCAGCCCTAAACTCAGCATGAGTCACCTGCTCCGGCAAGGGATCAACTAGAGCTGGTGGGGCTAGCTGATGGTCGTCTCCATTTCCATTCTCAAAGCTATTTCTGTTTCCATTTCTTCTTCTATTGACTCGGCTGAGAGGCATATTTCTGCAAATATGTATAGCACGATTTAGAGGGATAGGAGAGATGAACTTCATCGCACGACATAGATCATGAAAGAAGAAAAATTTCCTAAAATATCTCGTAGCCTCTTCCCCATAAGTGTGTCGCGCTTCACACCCATGGAAAAGACTCTACTTTAAGTGAATGTCAAACACCCTAGGACACACCTAAACCTGATGCTTTGAGACCAAGTTTGTCACGACCCGAGCGTGGACCCCGTATCGAGACATGAGACCTAGAACCACGATGGCTCCAAGCTAATCCATGGTACATACATAGAATGAAGAGAGCATATTTAAAGTGGAAAGAAACTTGAACACAACATAAGTGGAAGTCTGCATATCATGATAACATAAGCATAGACAGTGAGTCAACAACATTGAACCATCAATACATAACTATCTGAAAAGCCTCTAATCATAAGATGAGCTCGTGGGACAACACCCCTAAATAGCTCGTTACATATGAAACTAAAAGATATAAGAAAAAGAGATATGAACCAAAACGGCCATCCTCAGATCATGAGGACTCACCAAAACTAGGGTGGTATTGGACTGGAGTAGGAGTGAGCTAACATTGGGACTGAGACTGGTCACTCGAACCTATATTATGAGATGATATAGCATAGAGTATGTGGTCAGTACTTCAAATGTATTAAGTATGCAGGGAAAGTAAAACACACTAGTAAAACTATAGTTTGAAATCATGAGTATAAATCAAATAGAACATGAGAGTAAGGGCAACATGCTAAAAATCATATTCTTGAAGTAATCATAATCATGAGATATTCATCATAAGCTGAAACATACTAACCCAAGGTTTGAAAATAGAAATTATATAATGTACCATACTTGAAATCATAAGTTCAAACTCATAAACTGTATAATGGGTCAAATACACTATAAAACATAGTATCATAGATCATGAACATGAGTAACTTAAAACATGAGGATCAATGGGAGGCTTCCTCATAACCGACACCATCATGATAGAGCTTACATGATGCCCCAACCGTCTCGCTCAAGTAGGCAGAGTCGTCTGAAGCTTGCCAAGGCAAGGAAAGAATAGGGCTTCATATCACTAGTGAATACCCCTAGGGCTTGAACATGAATATATACCTACGGTGGCACGTAGTTATGAGACTTGGGATTTGTCTGAACCCCTAGCCTACTTGATGCTAGAAAAACTACTCCAAAAAGCATGCACGTGGCTCATAATCATTATCGTGAAAATATACTTGATCTTACATGGGCTAGTTTAAAATCATGAAATCATAACCATACTTGACATATGTGAACTACCCATGAAAATAACACCATAATTGGCCATGTTACATAAACTTGATTTTTCATAAATCCATCCATACTTGATAAGACTTCATGACTCAAAATCATAAGTTTAAGAATTTGTTAGATTCATGCATACTTTGATAATTCATCATAACTTGAAATCATAGGCTCGTAAACTTGAGATTCATAAGATCATGCATAATTAATAAAATCATCATAAACTTGAAATTATGGATTCATGAGAAATTTGAGGGTCAAATCTATCCTAATAACCATAATTCATCAATTGAAACATGAGGTAATTGAACCCATAGAAAGATCATAGAAGATTTCATTGAATTGGATCTAACCCTATAATTTCACAATTTAAAACTTGAGAAGTAGAGATCATGGAATTGAACTTAAAAAGGGCATGAGGATGGAAGGAGCCCCTCATTCGTGACCCTACATACCTAGGCTTGATGAATCTTTAACTTGATTGAAGACCCAAATGGAATTGAGGGGAAGATTGATGAAGAACCCTAGCTTCTCTTAACGGGAGTGGATCTTCACCTAGAGGTGTTAGGAGTAGAATGAGGGTTTAGGATGAATAAAACCCCTTAAAACACCCTTTTTGGAGCTTAAACGACTTAGTTTAGGAGTTAAGAACTTAGAAATTATGAAAATACCCTTAATAACCTGACTGGAAAAATCACACTGGCAGACCCAACGGGTGACCTGATGACCCGTTAGGATACTTGACGGGTCGTCACCCATGATCTGTTACCACTAGCCATTTTTTCCAACTTTCTGATCTTTTCTTGATGCCTTCACTTAATGATCCATCATGAGACTTAACGGATCACTTCACCACTCGTTATGACTCTCTAAAACCCAAGTTTTCACCAATATATCTCACTTAACATGACACATAATGGCTCATTATGTCATTTGACGAGTCACTCAATGACTCATCCTGTGACCTGGTGTAGGTTTTCCTATTTTCTCTGCTCCAGTCCTTGGGTCTAATTTAGGGACTTTTGGGGTGTTACATATCCCGCTATAGTTGGTAGTACTCTTAGAGGCTTTGTGGACATACTATATGGGCTATATTCAGCATTTGTATATGACCTAGCCAGTTGTTTATATGTTTAGTTGTTACCTTGTTGGCTCTTTATCTTTCTCAATCAGTTGCGTAGTGGCCTTGCTAGCCTGACTCTTTTCTTATAGTAGAGTTGTATAGTGGACTTAAAGGCCCAATTGCCTTCTGTAGTTGAGTTTCTTTGGCTAACTCGGTCAAGTAAGGGACCCAGGTCTCAATTACACCTCCCAAGTTTGGGGTGTGACAAACTTGGTATAAGAGTAATGTCGAGTCTAGGAAGTCCACCAGCCACGTCTAGTAGATTATTGCTTATGGGTATGATATACACCATACTTATAATTAGGAGGCTACAGAATATTTAAGAATGATTATGTTTCTTTAATTAATAGATCGTGGTGTAAAGCGGATTCTAAAATACTCAATCTAAATCGTGCTTTTGTACCTTATTTTCAGAAATCCCTGTGACTAGATAGATGGCTAACAGGAAGATTTGCACCAATGCTAAGGAAGGCACTAGTCGTATCTCACTTGGCCAACGGGATAGGCTAGAAGTCAAAGTGAATCTCCATCTCTAGTGAACCTTGTCTTACCAGCACCTGTTGAGGTTAGAAGTAATCTAGCGGTTTAAGTGCTACTTGCTCCGATGGCCCCTAAGGGAACCAAAACGATGGATCCTCTAGCATCTACAGTCCTTCCACCAGTTTTATAGAAGCAGCATATCGGGAGAGTAGTTAGATTGCTGCAGCAGATAGAGGTAGTGATAGGTCCCTAAGTTGGCAGTTTAGGGAGTCTAGCACCCAAGAGTTTCTCAGATTGAGTCCTCCATTGTTTACAGGGTCTAACCCTAATGAGGACCCTCAAAACTTTATTGACCATCTTTACAGGGTGCTACAAGTTATATGGAGCTAGCATCGTTCAGGCTACGTGATGTGGCCATTATATGGTTTAAGGCATAGGAATAGTTAAGGGGATAAGATGAGTCTCCAACTGAGTAGGAAGACTTCTCAGAGGCTTTTTTGTTCCATTATCTCCCTTGTAAGATTTGAGAGGCTGGGCTTAATTAGTTCATAGGCCTCAGATAGGGCAACACAAGCTTCAGAGGTTTAATTCGTTGGACAGATATGCCCCTGACATTATATGCACCATGTGAGCTAGAGTGCATCTGTTTATAGCAAGCATTGAGTCACACCTAATCAAGGATTGCATAATCGTGTCTATGCAGAATGGTATCAATATCTCTCAGATCTAAGCATTTTCATAGACAATGGAGATTCTCACATATCAGGTTTAGGATACTCATTGGGAGAGGGAGCAGAAGAAGAGGGCCATATTTTGTTGGATCCTATACAGAATCTCGAGGTGACCTCATGACATAATTCTATAGAAAATTATCCCACCCTACTGGTAGTGCCCCACTTCAGTCCCAAGGGTAGGGATATAATCATTTTACTTAGTCAGGATCGGTTTAGAGTTCGAGTCCCTTAGGTTTTCATCGCTAGGAATGCTCCTCGTGCTCAGTACGGCAAGAAGCATTCTGGGAAATTTGGTTAGGAGTCATATGTGTGTTACTGGTGTTGGAAGATTGGCTATTTTATGTGATAGTATCTGATCGAAGATAGAGGTGAGATGGCCTAGCATGTCAGATCAGTAGAAGCTTCCTCGTTAGTTTCCCATTCCCTTAACGGGATTCATGGGCACTTTCAACAGAGGTCCGGTGGTGGACATCAACCTCAGTTCTACCAGGGGTCGTCAGCCCCAGCTCGCTCATTAGCCAGCATTCCATCCAGGCCTCAAGGAGATCAAAGAGGTAGAGCGTCAGGCTCTAGGGGACAGAGGAGCATGTCAGGGAAGTACACTTATCCAGCTTGTAGGAAGTGGGGAAGGAAGCACCCTGGAGAGTGCTTTGATGTTGGGCATAGTTACGTGCCTAAGTGATAATTATACTCGAGCAGTAGTAGTGTTTTTATCTTATTTTTAGTATAATCTCATGCCCGATGTCTTGTCAGAATCCTTCTCAGTTTCTACNGAGTGCTTTGATGTTGGGCATAGTTACGTGCCTAAGTGATAATTATACTCGAGCAGTAGTAGTGTTTTTATCTTATTTTTAGTATAATCTCATGTAATTGTGCTTATAATTGTGTGCCTGGACTAACGAACATGATTAGCTTATTTTATAGGTGCAAAATACTAAGAAGGACGCTAATTGTGGAGTTTAATGAGCAAGGAGGAAGATCAGAATGAAGGACAAAGATGTGCCTGCTCGTCAGTGCCTCCGCGCTACACTGCATGCCACGCCCGTCCAGTAGTGTGCCACGTTGTTCCTTCTCTGCGCCAGCATCCATGCCTTGATGTGCCTGCTCGTCAGTGCCATGCCAAGACACTAAGTTCCATTAGCCATCCATGATTAGGCTGTGTCATGGAGTCCAATTGGGGCGTTCAACTTTGTGATATGGAGGTGGTTTTCCACGGGTTAAATTTCATTTATTATAAATAGCACACTTAGTTTATTTTATGGGGGATCACATTATTATTTTGGAAAACACAGAGGAGAAAGAGAAAAGAAGAAGACTCTACCTAGGGTTCGGATTTCTTTCTTATTTCACTCTTTTTTTTACATGAATTGTAATTCTATTATGAATTTGTGTGTTTGCATGAGTGGCTAAGACCCTTCTTCTAGGGTTGAGGCCACAAAACATGAATGTATTTGTTTAATTCCATCTTGGTTCAAGTACTTCATTATTATTTGTCTTACATTCTTGTTTTTAATCATTTTGATTCCTGATCACCATTAAAATGCATATGTTATTCTTAGGCAAACTCGAAAGAGCAAAACCTAGGTTAGAACTAAGAATGTAAGAAGTGAGTTCAAGTCTTCAAGACTTGATTTATGGTTAGGATAGAAATATACCTAATTAGCCCCGCTAGGTTATAAAATGGGAACATAGCTAGAGAGCTAAGTTTGAGTTGTCACATCACGGCTATTTGATGTAGTTGTGAAGTCAATGTTTGGGTTAAATGGTTAGAGGTTCGAAATTCCATAACCAAGGGCATTAACCCTGTAAATCACTCCACATAGATAATTGCACATGAATTAGGTTATCACATCCCCGCTCAATGATGTAGATGTGAGGCTAATTCGACTATGTTTAGAGGCTCGAAAGACCATGAACATTGCATCTATCTTGTAAGACAACAAATGAAGACACATACTTGAACCACTGTGAATTTTAACTTTATGTGATTATTTGGCCTTAACTCTAGATGCTTCTTATTAATGTTTCTTCAATTACTTTGTGATCGCGCTTAGATTTAGTCACAACAAAAAAATCTTGTAAAGTAGCTGATACAAAAAGAAAATGGAAAGGATAGATACCTAGATACAAAATTGGAAGGACAAGAAACCCTTGTTAAGGAACAAGGACCTCAAATCAGTAATCCAACAAGCACCAAGTTCTTAGAAAGACCACAAGGGAGATTATTTCCTTGCAACCCTCCTCTATACACAATTAATAATCCAAAGCTAGAAAAAAGCTAAGAAATTCACTACACTCAAAATATTCTTTGTTCAAAATCATAAAAATCTCGTATCAACAAAATCTATCTTTCAAATTAAATGAACACCTATTTTTACTAGCTAAAGGAAAGGGAAAACTATTACAAATATACCCTTAATGAGTAAGGGTCTTGTTTGGATGGTCTTCCTTTTCCTTGAAATCAAAAAATGACAAATTTCACATCTAGCTACTTTCTTCATTTTCTTGGTCATCTTCATTATCTTGTCCATCTTGTGCTCCTTCATCCACCCATGCTATGATCCAAACATGGCATCTTTTGGATTGCATCATTCTCCATTTCTTGAAAAGGATTTGTCCTCAAATCTAAACCTTTCAAAATCATAGAGAAGACAAACAACAACAAAGAACCCCATAGCATAAGGGATAGCACAAGTGTATCTAGGCTTACCAACACACATACATATCGCGCTCCATTTTTCTCGCGAAAAGCGGGATACAACATGTGACAACTCTTAAGGGTTTGTTATGAAAGAAGAGTCGCCACCTAATGATTTTGAGGTGCGTTAGGGCACCGTTGTATACTACAAGTCTGTTAGCCTATGTCACCAGGTTCGTGCAAGGGCTTAAATTACCTCGAAAGGAAGGTGTTAGGTACCTTTCGGGGTCCAAAAATGTGGTTCCCGGCCGGATACATTAATATGTGGGAAATTAACTAATGATCAAACGAAGATTGATTTTAAATTATATTGCTACAATTTTAACTAAACCGATAAGCGTAAAAAAAATAAAGGATTACAGACAAGCGAGAAGAAAGAAATCCAACATAATGAATTTAAAGACAATTATTTTTACCATTATTTTGTTACAATATACAGCAAAATATTGCAAATAAAATAAGAAAAATAATTTAACGCATAAAAGAATATAGTAGAATAATTTATAAAATCCCACACAAAAGGAAACCAAATAAATATTTGCTTAAATATGGGGTTGAACCTAGAAGAGGCGCCTACGTATCCCTAAAGGGAATCAGGCCGAACGTAGTTCTATGCTTAAAAGAGGGGTCAATTTAACTTAATGGGATCACCCCGTGCAACATAAATAATACTTCACAATGATTTACATAGTTCGTATTATTCAGTGAGCACGGACTATCATCTCTCACTACCCACCTAATTAATTGTTAACCCTAAAGCGTTTCTAGGCGAAGAAGACTAACGTCCTAATATTTTCCTACCCGTCCCAAGCCTAATGTCCGAGAGGCATTGGACAACTAATTGGGATTTTGAATCTAGAAATCTTACGGTTTTTAGGGGTGATTTAAACGTCAAACAAATAGTAAAAAAACAAGACTAGCATGTAACCGTTTCAGTGAACCTCTGTTTTAAATCTATGGACATGATTTCTAAATGAGTACAAGTAAATCCGATAAACATGATCTCTAATGCAAAAAATGTCAAACTTTATAAGCAGCATACGATGTGATATACTTAGGGATAATTTCTTAACGTATGGATAGATTAATGAGAACAAATTTTAGTGTAAAAGAAACACCAACTTTAAATAGGCAGAACATAATGAAGCAATTAAACAAGAAATACAATTTGAACAAGTTAGTATCTGCTCCTATAGGCATGATTTTTAGGTTAATAGTTAATGAAATAAACCTTGTAAACATATAAACACAACAAAGATTTACTGATTATACCATTTCCCTTTTTTTATACTATATGCCTAAAACGTGATTACAAGAATGCTTTTACCAAATTGATTTACGAAACATACATTTATCATTACCGACTTTAAGAATTTTTATTTCCAATCCACGCTCGTGAAGGAAGACTACCTGGTCGGGCGCTATTATAGACACAAGTGAGCAAATCAGACGGTACAATATCAGACAATACTTAACAAAATTAACGTTATTTGCAGATTTTTCCAAGCAACATATTTCAACGTGAGCATATATCTATAGGCATATGACCATATCGAAATCTATTCCGCATGTTTGATTTTCAGGTTGAGTAACTAGAGAAGTTCGCACATATCATTTAATTCCTATATGCATATTTTAGAGAAATAATCATAGTCATGTTAATCTTAACGTTACATATGCTTATTGAAATTCTATGGGCATGATTTCTAGGCGAGATCAGCAGTTAAAGCAATATAGAAGGAACATGCAATCCCCGCCCCCCAAACTCCATTTCACTATTATTATTGTTTTACAACCGTTACAAACTGAAGAAAATAATAACACAATATACAAAGAATGCTGAATTAATAAAATATAAAAAAAAATTCCTCTTCCCCGGGCGGCTCTTCATTTCAAATTAGAATAACCTGTTAAACATGAGGTAATACAGAAAGTATGCACATATATTTGGGAACCCGTAAGTTGCAAATTATTTGATTTCCAAAATACCTAGAAAAACGAACTTGAATTATAAATACTCAAATCACATATTACGAGACTACCAAATATTTTAGGAGTTCTGATTTATTAAAACGCAATGCAAGCACAAGTTTGTATATCACATTATCAGAAAATAGTATAAAGAAATACTAACCAATTGATCAGTAATAGTGCAACAAACAGCAATTTTAGAAAGAAAAAAAAAGGTTTGTCAAAATTGAGACTCAAACTTCAACACGTCAAGATCACGAGGATCTCGTGGATCCCGAGCAGTGCACGTGTTGAAGTGGGTAGAAAAAATGATTTCAGTAGAAGAAAAAATAAATCTTCGCAAATAAAGTATTCTAGGTCTATGATAGTGCTCCCGTGAATCAAATAAAAAAAGAGGGTTGCTTATATAGCATAGAGGGACGCAATTAATTAGGGAGTAAAAGGGGGAAAAAAATATTCCATTGAATCAATGGTATGACAAATTTCCTCAATTAACAATAGTTGGAATTAATTTAGAATATGAAATCATAAATAAAAAATTTACCAAATCAATTGAGAAAGGAAAAATCAATCACACCATATAATTGAATAACTTAGGCAAATAATCCATACATATCAAAACTNAAATAACTCATAATATTTCCTTATTAGCCTATTAAGTACTCTTAGTAATACCTAGAAAGTACGAATTTGTTGCTCAAATTATCTGGGGTGTTACATATCCCTAGGCAAAGACTTCCTCACCCACTTCCTTTCTTTGGAGCCACAAAGATATTGTTTCACCCATTTGCTTTTAGCCTTCTTTTTCTTGGGTGTCCCTTTGCCTCTATGCTCGGTTTTCCCCATCTCATCATGATTCTTCTCAACATTCTTCTCAACCACATATATTCTCCAACAACTGTGGGGCAACATATGCCCCTTCCATGTCTTGAAATTCATCTTTTCATTATTGACCCAGAACATGATCTCATGTTTTTCTGAGTCCATCAAAGCTTTACCGGTGGCAAGCAAGGATCGCCCAAGAATGACGGGTGTATCCATGTCCACCGCACAATCAAAAACAACAAAATAGGCTGGAAGTATGAATTTTTCAACATTCACCAACACATCTTGTACCACCCCTTTTGGATTTTTGATCAACTTATTAGCCATTTGAAGCCTAATGGAGGTGGGTTTCAGCATGGTCGGCCCTGACAACTTATAGATAGCTAGGCACATCATGTTAATGCTTTTCCCATTATCACATAAATCTCACAAACAGTCATACTGCCTGATGTCGCCCTAGCCCATGCAAGCACACATGGTTATCGAGTAATATAGGACAGTGAAGTCCCAATTATCGATCCCTCAGAGACTTGTCAGATCAATTGTTTAAGGTTACTATTTTATTTCTCTACTCTAACAAAAAAGATAAAATAGGTAATGCTTTGAAGAATTAAACTACTGAAAACTTGATATGTAAAATTAACTAAAGAACTAAGATTGTTGTAAATGTGTTTGTACTTCAAATGATGATGAAAATCTAGAAAATGATACTTTCATTTCAGGTTGAGTTTTCAGACGTGATTACACTAGATTGATTCTTCCGAAGGTTGCTAGTTGCAAGTTAGTATCTCATTTCTTGCCACTCTCCCGAGCATCGAAGAACTATCTCATGAACTCTAACGCATATATCCCTATAGTCGTAGGAAAAACATGAATGATGGTTATTCCTACTTGTATTTCAACTAAACATGGTTGAAGGGTATATCTCTATCCCCAGCAACAACTTTTAACCGTAAACCAATGGGTCAAAGGATCTTCGAATTCCTATTTACATTTACTTTTAACCCTTTCAGTTCCCTTTCCCAAGTTCAATCAAAAGCCAATAGATTTACTTACAAGGTTATCAGTCTAGTGAATAAGTAATTAAAACAAGTAAATATAAACAACCTTTAATAAAGAATTAAACTAGCATTAATCAGTCTTTCAAACATCAACTATCAACGATGGCCAACACACTAAAAGGGGCATTTAGCCACTCAAACACAAGCAAAAAAACATAAAAATCATCATCATTTAAGGTAAAACAATAAAAAAAATATAAAAAAACCTAAGTAGGAACTTGTCTCTCCTTCAAAAGTTGCATTTACAACCTTCTACGATCAAACAAAATGATGTAAGTTATGCTAAAACGACCTAGATGTTATATTTATAGGTGATCCCTCAAATGAAATTTTTGCCCGTAAGTATTTAGCTTTAAAATTAGTAAAAATCTAAAAAAGAATGTGTCTGGCATGCCTCGCCCTCGATAGCCCCAAGTCTGACTCAATTTTCCTCTGAAGTCTAGCTCTGAGCGCCCCACTCCAGCCGTTGTACCAAGGTATTAGCCAAATTTCTACATTTCTAAACACCTCTAGCGTCCCACTCCATCTGTAGTACCAGAGTGTTAGTCAAATTTCTGAGCTTTAGGACCCTTCTAGCGCCCCACTTCATGCATAGCACTAGAATGTTGGAAAATTTTCCTAAGCCTAAAATGTTTCTGGAGCTCCACGTCATCCATCTCACCAAGGTGTTAGTCAAATTTTCATCTCTGAAGCTAGGGACTTGGCGCCTCACTCCATCCATAGCACCAACTTTGGTGCATATTTCTCTGAAGCACAAGTGTTGGCGCACCATGCCAACCATAGCCCCAGGTCGACTTTTACAAACTTTTCTTTCTTATACCTCGAGTCATTTTTGAATCCTTTTTCCTTGGTTTCCTACTCGAAACATCTAGAAACATTTGTTATCTTACAAGATACATGAAAACATGAATCCATACACTTCATAGGGTTTATCAACTCAAAATAAGGCTAAATATGGGTAAAAACATGGTAAATGGGCATAAGAATATGCCCAATATTACATGGAATGGTAAACTCTCAAGGTCTCCCTTTTTCTCCACATGTGTGCCAGCAATGATGGCACTAATTCGATGGTTTATTGGGATCACTTCTTTCTCACTTGTCTTTTCTTTATTAGCAACTCTTTTAGGTATTTGGCAAAATCGGGCATCTCTTTTAGAGTAGCAATTAATGGAATCCGCGATGTTGCCTCTTTTAACCTCTCGATGTGCTTATCAATTGTTGCGTCTAGAGTTTACTTAACCAATTTTTAAGGAAAGAGCGAAAGAGGTTGGGGATAGGATTTAGCAACGTCACCCAGTTTTTCCTTCACTTTTTCCTTCCTTTTTGAGTTCATTGTCACCTTACCATTAGAAATATCAAATAAGTGGTTTCAAAACCACCTCTTCTTCAACATCCTTTCTCTTCACCTCACTGTCTTCATCAACATTAGTACCACAAGGCTCATCAATATTGGAGTATAACATTTGTTGCTTCGATTCACTATAGCCATGCAATGAGCATTAGAGCTACTTCCATTGCCTTTGGGATTTGTCATGGTGTCACTAGGAAGTTGGACCTTCTACTTCGAATTGTGCTCTCGAGAGAGGTTTCTCATTTTTTGCTCTAACTTCTGGATAAAGGTAGTATGAGAGCTAACAACTTCGGTCAATCTCTTTAAAAAAGCATTAGATCTCTCTTCATTGGAGAGCACTTGCTCCAACATACCTTCAATTTTGGAACCCCCTTGATCTTGACATGGACCATACTTCCAATTGTGAGAACTACAGGATGGCCCTTTTAGTGGCACATATGGGTTCAAGCTTCGATTTCCAAAATTTCTATCTTACCAGTCTTGACTCAAGCCACCATAGTCATTCCTAGCATAATATTGACCCTGATCTTGTGGTTGAGGTCTCCATTGGCTTTGATAGTTGGACGATGGATGGCTTTGATTTTGTTGATAATGTTGCCTTTGGTTACAACCCGGTGCATTTCCAATATAGTTTAGCATCTTCAAATTGTGTTGGTAGTTGGTTTTGAAACTGTTGAACATGGTAGGGAGGAGGACATACTTGTGCATAATGAGGTGGCGCCCCTGGTGCATCTTCAACCGTAATTACCTTCTTGACCTCACTTTCGGTCAACTTTTTTATCAATAATGCAAGATTTGTGGCCATAGCAGCCATCATCTGGTCTCTCTCTTGATTCTCCTTCATCAAATGAGTTAGTGAAGGAGTACCCACATTTAAACCATTGCTTTAGTTTCTAGCATGCCATGTATGGTTGTGCTTTGAGACCTTGTAGAGTATAGTGATTATGCGGTTGTAAGTTTTATCCATAAAGACCGGTGTAGAACTTAGCCACTGATTGTGTCAATTTATAAAGACCAGTGTAGAACTTCTAAAGAAAAATATTCTCGCGGAACCCATGGGTGGGTGTCCTAAGGATATATTACTTGAAACACTCCCATGCTTCAAACAACTGTTCCCTTGAAAGCTGTCGGAAATGGAAAATCTTATTCCTTTGCTCGGCCTTTTTGCTAGACAGGAACCACTTCTTCAGGAAAGTGTTGACACATTCCGTCCAGGTGTGGATTGTGTTGGGGGGTAGGTGGTGCAACCAATCATAAGCCTCCCCGCTAAGGAGTACTTAAAGACACCAAGATGGACGGCATCATCGGATACATTATTCTGCTTATGCATGTTGTACCCCCTCTAGAAAGTTCTTAAGATGCTGGTGTGAATCTTGGTCAGCGGAATTGTGAAACTAGCTTTTGGCCTTCAGCATTATATAAATGCTCCAGTCAATCTGGAATGTGGGAGCAGTGACCCTTGGAGGGACAATAGCATTTGATAGTCTATGACTTCGTTGACCTCCACAAATACATTATCCAATTCAGCTTGAGGATTTGTCATCTTAGAACTGTTTCACAAGTAGAAGCAAAACAAGTGTGTCATAGTAGGTTCAAAATAAATAAAACAAAATCTGAATCATTTCACTAGGACCAATTGCCTAATTCCCCAGAAGTAGCGCCATAAAATTAATCACTTTATACACCTGTTTATCCATAAGGAAAGAGGACATAATAACTGAAAAAGTATCATCAAGCTCCAAGATATTATAGCATAAATAGGTTGGCAGTGGCTTGAGCTCAAGCTTTGGGGACTCCTAAATGGATGGTTTTGCTGGAGGAGTTGATCGATTTTCAAGGGCTAGTGAAAGCTTCCTTGGCTTACGGGAATAATATCCAACCCCTTCAAGTGAGTTCACTGCTTCCTCATAGCTTTCCATGTCATTGGAAGCATCATAACTTTTCAAATAGTTTCTAAGACTTTATCTAAGCCACTTTCCTCCATGCTCAGGGCTTGTACTTCCTCCATTTCTTCTAGCTCATCAATCATAGAAATGCAAGTGAATTCCTTGGGAAACTTCATTCCTTTGCCTACTGCAAATATGACTTCTTCATTATTTATATGGAATTTAATTATATTCTATTCTTATTCCATAATATCTCTACTAATAGCAACTAATGGTTGCCCTAGAATAATGGGACCACGATATCAACAGCATGGTCGAGAATGACAAAATCATTGGGAGCATGAACTTTCCGACTTGTACCAATATGTCATCAATGATACCAAACATCCTTTTGATTTACTGGTCTGCAATCTGTAGGCTCATGCTAGTAGGTCGTGGAATGTCTAGTTCAATGATCTTGAAGATGGAAAGGGGCATTAAATTAATGCTCGTCCCGTTGTCACACAAAGCTTTGGCAAAGTTTTGTTGTCTCATCGTGCATAGGATGATGAATGCTCCAAGTTCACCTTTCTTCTCTATTATTATGCCTAAAATAATAGTACTGGCTCTGTGTGTGACAGTGACCACCTCATCTTTGATTACCCTTTTTTTTTCATAAGTTCCTTGAGATATTTCGCAAATCCTGGCATTTCCTTGAAATCCTCAATAAATGGAATGCTCAAGGATACTTGTTTCATCATTTAAAGGTACTTTTCCAACTTTGAATCATCAACCTTTGTGGGATTGGAGGGGCAGGCTTGGGAATTTGTGGTAAAGGCACAAATACCTCCACCACTTCATCCTTAGCCTCCTCAATGGAGTTACCAACCACAAAATCCTCATTCACTGCAACATGATTATGGCTTGTTTCATCTTTACCCTAATCTTCCCATCCATCTTCTTGTTAGGTTCTAAATGTAATATTCTACCACTCCCTGCGGTAACAATAGAACAATGTGCGGAATAGTTCTCCTCATCACACATGGTGGCATCATCAAAATAAATAGATACTTGTTCATCTCAGCGAAGAACACAACTCATATGATGTTCAAGTCTTTGACAAGATGTTATATGAGCACTCACCATATCAGTCATATTCCTAAGAGTAGTTCTTCAACTTGAATTTGTAATACCCTATTGAGTATGAACCTGATTGCATTGCTCATCCCAACCATATTGGTCATCTTGATCTTGTGTTTGTGGCATCCAATGATCGTGGTACCCGAAAGATTGAAAGTATTGGTCTTGATCAAAATAATCTTGATTTTACCAGTCACCTTGTGTCGAGTCTATATAATATGCCTCAACACATTGCATATGAATATATTCCTGGTATGGTGGATGCTGGGATTGAGAAGGATAGTCTCTCATTTCATCTGGATACCCATATATATCATTAACTTTCCAAAGTATCTGGTCATATATGCGATCCATCTCTACCAAGTGGGAGAGCTTTGTTACTAGCACTACCCAAGTCTACACCCTGGACACAACACGGTACTTGGTGCCACAAGTGATCCCAAGCTAACTCATGGCTAAACATCACACTGGCATACTGAAATAACATAGCGGAAGCTGAAAATATAACTCAATAAACTAATTTTTGAAAAACAAATATATGATAAGATACTGAAATTTATGCGACAAACGCAAAATATTTTTAACAATGCCGTATCTGAAAGCCATATAAGACCTGGCGAGTTGCTGGGATAAGACCCCAACTAATTCTAAAGTAATACTAATAAAGAAATTGAACTGAAGGAAAGTCTTGTCCTCAGATGATGAGGACTCACCAATGACTAATGCTGCTGAATCGTCAGAAGGGAACTACTGATGACACTGAGTCTAGGTACCTATACCTGTATCATAATATGATACAACATGAAAAAAATATTCTTCAGTACTTTGAATGTACTAAATATGCAAGAGGTAAGTAAAACAGTAAGAATACATATAACTAAGTTGACATGACATGAAATGACCAACTATAAACTGATAAGTACTGTAATATAACTGCAATAATGTAAGTACAAGCACTGACTGATGATCATAAACATATCTTGAAATTTGAATAACCGAACTAAGCTGAACTAAGACTGAACTGTACTGACAAGAGGTACTATACTATACTGTGCTAGCAACTATAACCGACATCTAACCATGTAAGCTAACCGTGAAGTCCGATGTATAACCCCATAGGAGAAGGCCCACTATGCCTTTCCAGGGTATAGTAACTGAACTAGGTGATCACTGTTTGATTCCCATTCGGGATAAAACCTATGGTGGCAACGTAGTTCTAGGAACCCTGGCTCGCACGATGCTAAGTCATACTCCCACTGAAAATCTAACTGTGACTACTAGGCTGATAGCTCAAAACTGATGCCCTAGACTAAGTCAGGGATACCTATGTGGAAGTGCTTGAGAGTCTGAAGGACCTAATAGCTGGGAACTAGTGTTCCAAGACTGGCTAGAGGTGCTTTATCTGAAAGCATTATAACCATCTAGAGAACGACCTGATAACTGATACTAAGGAGTGTAAATGAACTCCTCCAAAACTAACTATAGTCAAACTGATCAGCTGACATTATTGAAAATACTGAAAAGGCTTAACTTTAGATTGAGACTGAATTAACATTTAAACTAACTAATAATTCACATGACGGTCAAAACATGGTGATTGCAAGAATTTACAAAGTCAAGCAACACTTGTATTTAGAAATATTGAAATACTCAATTAGTTGTATTCAAAGAAACTAGGGTTGGAATCAAATTATTTCATGTAAGGAGAAAATGACCAGAAGTATAGCTAACAACAACGTTCAATACTCATGAAAATTATAGCAAAAAGGAATCAATAAATTTACTGACAAACAAACCCTAGCTGTGAATTTCAGGTCTAGAACTGATAAGCATTTCATAAGAGTTTTGGGGCACAAGGGAAGAACAATTCCCTTGTTGCATACCTGGAGTCGAATTTCCTGGGAAGAACTTGGAGAATCTGAGGTGAAAACTTGAAAACCCTAGCTTCTGCTATGAGAGAACTATCTGAGTTCTTCGTACTTCTGCTCTATGATTTTTGGAAATAATGAGGGAGAGGATCGACTACTCCTTTAAAATCCCTCCTGAAAAAACCCTATACTACGTAGTTTAGAAGTTAAGTCGATAGGGTTTTCAAAATTTCCCCTGAAATACTTAATGAAATTTCTGCCCGTCAGGTGGTACGATTCAACCTATGAGTCGTACCATGATCCTACGATTCGTACCACTAGTCGTGGTTAAGGACTCCGCTCCAACCAATTCCTCTAAAGTTTTTCACGAATGCCTCATACGAGCGTACCTGCATCCTACGATTGATGTTACGACTCGTAACTAAACCTTGAGTCTGCATCTGATCTTTCTTACGACTACTACCTACGAGTCGTACCTTGATTCCACGAGTCGTACCTTTGCCTCGTGGTCATTTAGGATTTCCCCGATAAGATTTTTGTATTTTTCCACAACTGTAATGTATGATCCACACCTCCATCGTATGATTCGTAACATCAAGTCGTGGTTCCTCCAAGCTTAATCTCTGACATTCACCATCCCCCAATTACTCGTCATGGTACAACTCGTACCTCAATTGTACGTGTCGTACTGCGACTCATATTGAGGCCAATTTTGCCAGTTTTCTATAGAATAAACGTTTATATTTTCAAGCTAGTCTTAGGAAGTTATGGGGTATTACAGTTATACACCTGTTCCACAAGTAGAGGCAAAACAAGTGTGACTGAGTAGGTTAAAAAAATAACATAAAATATGAATCACTCAATAAGACCAATTGTCTAATTCCTTATTAACGGCGTCATAAAATTGTTCACGCCCAATTACACTACACTTAAGAGAGAAGAAGCGGTCGGTTGTAATCTAAATACCCAACTAAGAGTCAGGATCATATCCACAGAGAATTACTATCATTCCAAGCTATCAAATGAGTCAGAATTGATTGAATGCTTTGAATACTACTCAAGTTAATGGTTTTGAAACTATCAGAACTCAATTCTGAGTTTGTTTACCCATTTATTGACTTTGGTCAAACTTCAAGTTCCCAAATTCCTAGTTTTAGATTTCTTCTTCTATACGCATATGGTTTCCTCGAAAACCATGTCACTTGCCTATGTAAGTCATAAATCACATAATAAAGTTGTTGCAAGGTTCTTTTAGGAAAAAGGTGTTCTAATACTAAAAACGGCTTGACGGGTTGTTACAATATGACTTGTACAAAGTCCCAGATCTCAAAATGGATCATTAAGTTTTAAAATTTATAGCTAAGCTATTACATTGTGGTATTTTATCAAAGATAAATTTAAAATTTAAAGATCTCTGGGGCTTAAGCCTCGTGCCTAAAGACTTATGTCTCGCCTTGAATTAAGTAAAATATCTCGCCTTTCGAAACTCTGGTCAATAGTTACATGTATTTTAATAACGGTCATATCTATTAAAAATATTACGAGAATCTAATAGATAACTACATCTCTACAAACAATTATTCAAAATTGGCTCATTATGTATAAAGAATTGTCTAAATACAGTGAACGACATTAGTTTCATCTAAAAAGGGTAAATATGTCAACTAAACATCATAATTGCATCCACATCTGTTGATATATTTTTTTATT